>JAQFYZ010000357.1:0-46956 GCA_034695085.1 Cylindroiulus punctatus
TGTTATTTGATGAAAGTATCCTACTTTCATGGGAGCTTACTCGACTGCCACTAGATGGCGATCCTTTCGCTGCACACTCCCAATACTCGTGTTTAAATGAGTCGCTAACAAAGAAATTAACAAAGAATTGGTTAGGTTGACTTACGGTATGTGCCAAATATAAAAGAAAACGATATCTTAGTGTACTTTCACTACATGCAGTGGTAATTTAACTGCACTTTCTATTCGTTCAAAAGACGCAAATTTGTCTTGGAGATTAAGCTTACTTGGTTATCAGCTTATATGACATTTATAAGAAATCTGCATGATAAGAAACGTGTGCAATTGAAAGCTATTCGCACTTCCTAGTAATAATGCCATTTTTAAAATTTATTTTCTTGAAAAAGCAATTTTAGCAATATGGTTATCCCCTGAACCTGAATAGACAAATTGAGAAATTGAGCTTCTCCTAACGGTTTGCATGCTGACAGTGATTGCCTGACGCTGGGGGTAACTAAGTAAAGACATTACGTTTTCAGGCTAGTTTAGTTTTAGTTAAGACACAATGATCAGAAAATAAAAAGCAATGCAAAAACAAATAAGAATCAATTCCGACAGCAGGACAGGTGTCATTCTTGTGTACTGGGCTGGTACGGTTGAAATGTACATATATTTTGTACACCATTAATTCAGATCGTAATCCCAAGTATATCGATCACAATATTTAATTTGGGATTAATGTGTAATGACTTACGAGCCTTCGTGATGTTAGTATGGTAAAAAAAAATCCCTGGTGTTTGGTTTCGTTGGGAAAGCTAGTTATACGTGTTTGTTGGGCCTAGATGTTTATTGCGATTTCTGTAAAATATTTCTTGTTTTATTCATGAGTACCGTGTTTGTATTCAAGAATGCTGTTTAATTCAATTTTATTCGATAGCTCGTATCTGTTTTTCCTTAAAAGCAATTATTATTCTGATTTATTCAAACGTTTTTCGTTGCGCAAGTTTGTATCTTCAATTTTACCATGCTGCCTAATGGAGATTCGAATGTTTGATGAATACTTAATTTATCGATTAGAATGTTGACATTTGCATTTTATTTTCGTGTTTTTCATTTTTAAATTCTGCCCAATTAAAAGTTGACCTCATGTTGCCTTCCAAATAATCGAAAAAAATTAAGTGTGAGAAATTAAATGAGGTATTTGAACCTGTTGAAAGTATGGCAAAGCCGGCTGTCAATACATGACTGTCTATACAATTGTTTTAGTATCAGTAGTGTGACAATTAAAGTAGGAGGCACGAGTCTTCCCATCATGCATCTGTGTTATGGCAGTGTAGAGGTGCCATAAAGGCATTCCAGAAAATTAAGGGCGGGGGAAAAATGCCGTTTTATATATACATATATACTGTGACACTTGCTTTTTATTTCTTGATTAACTACTCGTGACTATATAGTCTAGCTACATTAATGAAAGCCGCCTATTTTTTTTCCGTCGCTATTTATTATATGGACACATCCAGCGTTTTTATTAACGTCGTTTTATGCAACGAATGACTTAGCCTTTTTTACGATATAGGTTCGCGTTATTAAGTGAGAATCCTTAGGTGAATATTTGCCCCCATACGACGTCGCTTGATTATTATTTCTGGGCTGCTTTTATACTTCTTTAATAATCTCCTTCAAGGACCATATTTTTAATGACCCACGTGGGCTTGCATGGTGAGTTTAATGCGTCGCCCCCCAATAATTAGCTTTTTATTTTTAATCCACTTCCTTGTCGTCGGTGTATGCGTCCATTCCATGAAATGAAATTCAGGATATCTAGGAATGTCTAATCTACGGGTTTTTAAGTTTGTAAAGTTTGCGAAAATAATGTCTATGTTATATTGCTTTCACGTTAATTTTCATAACAAAAGCAGAGTATATCAGAACGACAACTTTTAACAAACCTTAAAAACGGTTAAACGTATGATTTTGCAGCTGTATTAGACACAAAAAGGTATCAAAAATATAAAGCTAAACTGCAATATACAGTGAATTACCGTAATAATAATAATAATAATTTTATTCCACAAGGAAAAGGAATGAAAGGGTTGATTGAAACACTTCAACAGTGCATGCTGTTGAAATGATGGTGTGAAATCTGAACACAACGACTCATTAAATGGTCAGTGGTGAAAAGTACCTGAGTGTTCAATTTCAACCCAACTTTAGTATTAACGAATGGGTTCGTCTATAGCTACTGTATGTAGTTTTCAAATTTCCTAGTAGTTATCATTCTGCTAACCATCTACCCCAAAGATGGTGACATTATACTCGAATGGCCTCCTAGATCTCCACAGAAATCGAAAATGCTGAGATTGGGTGTGGAATTTGCTTCAGCTGTAACATCCAAGATGGCAGTTTGGAGAGCACCTCGAAGTTTTTGCTGTTTTTTGTTTCTTTTTTTCTCTTCTGGCCTGAAGTAGGTGGATCCTTGTTAATGACTAGGCAGTTTTCCAAGTATGGGATGTATTAGCCATGCTCGCAGCTCTTAATCAGCTTATTGTTTATTTTAGCAGTCGGTCGTCCCTGGACATGTTTAGCCCATTTTGCACTGGGCTAATCGTCGTTTATGAGAATGCAACATAAACACCAGGTCCATTTTTGCGCATTTTGCACGCTCGTTCGTCCTTGCTCGGCGTTTCTTCGCCATTGTCCCCCATGGCCTCCCATGTACACCTGAGCTCGTTTATTTTCTTGTTTTCTGCACCGTTGTCAAGGTGTGGTCGACCGAAGATTTATCTTCCGAAGACCACCTTAGCTCCATTAAAAGGCGACTCCTACGCTGCCTCCATTTGCATGGGTGTCTCTCGGGGCGAGCTTCAATGGCTCATTTTCGACTCATTTATTTTTTATCATCTGATAAATAGGATATATGACCCTCGTAAAAACGCTAGTGCATGCTCGGCACAGGCAATAATGCCGTAGGAGAAATGGGCTATTTATGATCAGTCATCAGGTAGACGCTATATATCGACAAATTGCATTGGAAACAGATAAGGAAATCGCTTTCTGTCCCACCCTGTATATCGGATGGGCAGTGACACCCCCTCGCTAGGGTGGATCCCCAAAGTTCAGTCCGAAAATGACCTCATCCTCGTTCGGTGACCGGTCGTTTTTCATATTACGGAAATGTTTGAAGACGCCACGTGCCTGAATTAATTTTCAATGTTTTTACTTGATAGTAACCATTCAGTTTTACAAGTAAATTTTTTTGGAAAAATGTTGAACTGCAGAACACACTATACAGTATAGTCTTAGAAACGTACTGTTCAAATGTCGAATCGAGATTTGGTATCATGATCAACTGCACCAGAAAACATATTGAACTTTTCTCGTGTTTGTACTCCCTGCGAACCGAATTCATGAAATGAAAAACTGTGAAGTTTCCAAATTGTGGGTATGAGGGTTAACCTGAATGATAAAATAAATTATAATAATTAAGAAATCAACAGAATTTCCCATCTGGTCTTTAAAAATATCAGCGCCACCTATGATTTATTGTGTGATGCTGATGGGGCATGGGTGAGCAAATATTTCTGCTCATTCTGTCTTTCTCGCCCATCATCAAACATGCCCAATATTTACAATTGTAGGAAGGAGGTCCATAACAGCATCATGTCCATTTCTGATTTCCTCATCGTTTGATAAACTCAATACGAAACTAACGAAGCCGAAAAATTGAGTCGGTCAGACGTGGCATCGAGCATTTTTTATTTAGAAAAATCAGCCGCTAAACAATGTCCATTGACTGTGATATTTCACTTTCCCCGTTGTATTGATTTCTTTTTCCCCTTACGACTGGCTCTATACATTTTTATCATTTATTGATTAAATATGGCCGCTTGACTGCAGCTTCCGTCATGATGTTGCCCGTAACCGCACTCCCATGCATCACTTTTATTGCGCTACTTTGTTTTAATTTTAAGAGAGCCAACAGGAGGAACACTTGTACACATATTTCATCCCTCCCTCTAAATACATACTGGACATGTTTTTTTTTCGTATTTATGCACCACGAGTTTAATTACATTTCCATAATGCATTAGTCTGTTGGTTGCCCATTAGGTTTGGGAAACCGTCAGGTTAAAAAAGCAAATTTTGTTTTGCCACCAAGGGTCGCATTCGGTGCAAACCACCTTCTGTATCGTGAATTTATCGATGATTTATCTCTGCTTTCTTAAGTTGTTGCCCAATTGATTTTTCTCCAGGGTTTTGCGATGAACTGATGCGAAAAATCAGTTTAAACGAGATTTTTTACCCCTGTTTTAAACGATGATTCTGGCGCTGATCATCTGGTGTCATGCCAAAGCTACAGTATGTTAGCATTTCCAACAATTGGATACACCCCTTACTCATTAGGAATTGAACAAACTATGCATCGTGTTTCTGAGTTAAAATTGGTGGAAATTTCTGCATTAGTTTATTTTATTATTATGTAAAAGATGTGAACTCAACCTGTTTGAATGAATATATTTAAAGATGTAGACTTTAGTTCCAGTTCCTTCTCCACATTTGCACAACATATTTTCATTTCAACTCTCCTTTTAATTTTTATATATATTGTGTGTGTTTGATGTAACCTAAGCTAACAAGAAAATTTCTGATTTTGCTGCCCCTAACCACCAGGCAATCACTGCCAGCCTCCAGATGTTAGGAGATGCCCACTTTCCGGCTTAATTACATTTTCTATTAATGTCCGATTCTAATACTTGTTTTTTTTGTCTTTATAGGTGAGTTCGATTATCCTTGAACAGTATTTTAAATGGAGCTATCGTAGTGGAAATGCTGCTAACCAAGATAGTGCCAGCCAATAAATGTATGTTTTGATATGTGGTTTGCCCAGGTAAGTAAATTATATTCATTGGCAATCATGCGTAATTATAACTGCATTTTTGATCTATGGTGCTTCCGGGAAATATAATAATACAGGGGGTTCTAGCTTTTTCCCAAAATGTTTTAAAAACTTCTTCTGAACTTTCGCGCTTGCGCTCTCGCTTCTTTCGTGGGTTCAATCGTTAAACCGAGTTGGGCAAAAATAATTAGCAGTTTTAAATTTCGATAAGGAAAAGAAAGGCGATTAAGTTAATTTGGTTGATTACGTTCCCCGAATAATTGGCTGGTGATTTTGGCACGCTTTGGTTGTTGTTTAAGACTTAATTAGTCGCGCTGACATTACGCGCCCGTAGGAGCGGAAATGAACGAATTCTGCGAATAAACTCAGCATCGTGCCATTAGACTGCGTTATCCTCCAATAATGATGCTAATTTAGATTTGGAACGAAGAAACTTAACGACGGATTGGATGGGGGGATGCTTGAAGAGCTTAGGAAGCCAAATAGTTGAAAGAGAAGCATTTGTTGAAGTGTTTATTGTCTTGAGTTTTAAATATACGCTCTACAATGCATAAGCCCACAAACTTCGTTCTTCGCAAAAGAGCAAAAAAGATTAAAAATCCGACAGAACGTTTTGGCCGCCATTATTCAAACCTTTTTTATAAATGGCGCAAAATCTCGTCCCCGCTATTTGGCCTCCGCCCAACGGAATTCTTTGTAAAACAATCCATCTGACAAGCAGTGAAGATGCAACATCACTTAAAACTTCTTATTTTTTTTTTATTTTTTTGAAAAAGTGGAGTCGGGGGAAACGAGCTTAAATTTCTTTAAAGTTTTTCGTGTTTATTCATCACGCGTTTTACAGGGTGGGCCTGTGAAGAAATATTTTTTGAGATGAGGTATTGGATGGTATGAGCAAAAAAGAAAAATAAATAAGTAAAAATAAAATGCCCCCCAATGGATCACTACTCCTAATGGCTCGTAGGCTGGCAGTGATTGCCTGGTGGTTAGGGGTAGCTAAAATCGACATTATATGATAAGGTTAGGTTTAGGTAACTTAGGTAAGGTATACGTTTTCCACACTTGAGTTTATTTCTTAACAATTTGTATACGATCTTATAGTTGAGTTGAAATAACCACAATTTTGTAAAGCAGGGCGTATTGTTTCAACTTCAAAAAAGGTAAATGAATATTCTTAAAAACCTGTATTTTTAAGTGCTTTCGTTTACAGCAGCATTGTTTGACCTCATTGATCTTTATAACCATTTTAGAAAAACTTTTTCGCCCTGCATGCAAAATTCAGTTGTTTTCTTTTCCTTCCAACTTTTTTGGCTTTGTTTTCGGCTGCTTAAATTTTCCTCCTGCCGTACATGATTCAGCCACCACATGTTGGGTGCATTTTCACCATGGCATAGTGTGCAGGCCTGGAACAGCTTGAAATATTGGATTTTCCTGCCCAATTCCCATTGGCTCCCTGCGTCTGACATGTTTACAGAAGCGCCGTACTATGTTTTGCTTTCCGCGTCACTTGAAAACATGTCCGTCTGTTATAATTCTCGGTTGCTCACCGGATTTCTCGTGTCTAAAACAACAGCATTTTTTTAGGTTTTTGATTGTTTCGACCGTAATTGCTCTCGCGGGCATCCCGAACATTGCATTTCGAAAATACCTCGTTTTTTGCCATCCGTGGCTTCTTGCAATGGGAAATTACCTTTTTAGTTGGTTTTGCAACGAGGTTGCCTTTGCACGGTATCGCGACATTTAAACTTAAAAGAAAACTATTTCCGTTTATTTTGACTTCGCATTTCCCTCGCGGTTTTCTTTATTTTGGAAATTTTCGTATTTGTGAAATTCCTCTGATTTTTGCCTACCATTAGACCTATTGTGGTTTTCACGTAGTAAGGTTTTTTATGAAGTCAAGTTTATCATCCAAATATTCATTTGGACGTGTCTGTGGGAGAATCTTTTCTTCGAAAATACCGACTTTAATCGTCGATTATCTTAAACTTGATCGTTGCAAGCTTGCCCTTCATGACTACATTGCACGCAGTCACCTAACCCCCAATGACCCCTTCGATGAGAAATTCTGATATCCATGAAATGCAATTAATTAATTTGGTTCTCCAGGGCTAACTCTGTAAATACGTTCGTAAGCGTGCATACATGGTAGTCATCCACATGAGCAAACATGTCTTTGCCATTTCTGAATTTGCTTGTTTGCTCAACCATTTGCTACTCTCTGGATTAAAATGCTTGGGGCATGTTTATTAATCATGGCGTCGGCAAACATTCCGCACTGGCTTACGTCATCGCTACGGCATAGAAAGGTAATTAGCTAAATGACATTGATTTTATTTGGAAAAATCCTATCACTGCTCTTTCGGGCTCTGCATAAACATCGTCCATCACAAAGTGGACTTCTGATACTCTACTCCATCTCATTCATTTTCAATCGAACGGAACAAATTTCTCCCTCCCCCACCTGAAGTCCTATTTTGTGTACATATAAGACCCTGTTATATTTAGTTCAGTTCAATTTTGTTCATATTCATTTTAGTTCAATTCAACTCAGTACCTTGCAATCACTACCAGCAAAGACAACCTAACAAAATAGCAACCAACAAGTACTGACAAAATCATGGATAGTTTTGCTACATACACAGACCTCCGTGTTTCGTTAATACTATACTGTAACAATTCTTAGAATGGATCTGTACTGTCCTGTCCCCACCCCACTCCACATTATAGTCTTCCATCTGACCAGGAAAGATTTTGAAGCCCATTCGTCTACCCATGCAGCTATTCTATTAACTTTTTTCATTATTTTCCTACGTCAGTTTGCTGAAATCTTGCAATGTGCCAGTTAAGTCACGTTACCCAAACTCTTCAGTGATAAGCTACTCAGTGCAAATTACATGTAAATTGAGTAAGGGAAGTGGGTGGTTGTTATAGAAAGATTTCGCTGTGATAGTGAACTGTTACGCTCTGATGCAAAGCACATGAAAAAGGGACGTTCGAAATGTAGGACTCCTAACATCCTCTAAACATTTTTGCGACTGACCACCCCATCGAAACTTGGACGGCTTTTGTGAAGGCCCCCTGAAGTTGAGACAATACTGAACACGACTGTTTATCTGACTTCATTTCACATTTGCTGGTTTGAATTCAGAGGGGGACGAGAGGAAATGCGAAATGGGGTAAAAGAAATGTTATTTCGGATTATAGTTAAATGGTCGAATCCTGCTTTCAGTCCTCAGGAGCGAACAAACTGCTTGGACCATGAAAACCTAACGTGCTTTAGTATCCAGGGCTGGAGCATTGCTTTCAGTAATCCCCACTTTTCAGGGCTCCCCCTTTTCTAGCGGAATTAACCATGCACCTAAAACTGGAGTTACTTTCAAACCCTTAATACCGTTTTTATTGCCTGGATGTGTTGCTTCCCCGCAGAGCGGCGCCTTTTGCCTGTTATTTTCTGGATGTACTTGTATACATGTACGAGCGCCGTATAAGTAGTTTCGGTGCAAAACCAATATCAGTTTTTCCTAATACCGTTTCCAGGATATCGCCGTAAAGAAATGGCCCCTTGTCCTTTCCACAGTCATCTTTGGCGTTTTATTTTATGCCGTTGTCCTGGTTACTGAGCAACCAGAGTGATGGTGGGGAGAGATCTTGGGTTTTGCCTAAAACGCACGGGATGCAGGTTATAAATAAATTTAAAAAGCAGATAGGCCGCTGAATGGGTCGCTATGGATTTTCTATAAATTCACCGGAAAATCTTTGGAAGAAAAAAAATGGATTCGTGTGGGCCTGTGGGCACATTCGAGGAAACCCAGCCAATGGAAGTCATGAAATTTCCATTTGGATCATGGGATTTTTACCAGTTTTTTTGATTCACTGGACATGGGCGTTTTACCATTTCTTGATTCACTGGACATGGGAGTTTTACCATTTTTTGATTCACTGGATGTGGGAGTTTTACCATTTCTTGATTCACTGGACATGAGATTTTTACCATTTTTTGATTCACTGGACATGGGAGTTTTACCATTTCTTGATTCACTGGACGTGGGAGTTTTACCATTTCTTGATTCACTGGACATGGGATTTTTACAATTTTTTGATTCACTGGATATGGGAGTTTTACCATTTTTTGATTCACTGGACATGGGATTTTTACCATTTTTTGATTCACTGGACATTGGAGTTTTACCATTTCTTGATTCACTGGACATGGGATTTTCACCATTATTTTGATTCGCTGGACATCAGATTTCCCTCACCATTTGGTGTACAGATTTTCGACACGTTGTTAATTAGCAGTTTCCTGTTTTGTGATGCAGTCTGAGTAGATTATGTGAAGTTTTCCTTTGGAATTTACCTTCAAGGGAAATTCGTTAATTAACTCCATCAAGGTCCTTTCACTCGCCAGGTGGCGCTATTGCGAGTGGGTGCACATATACAGTAATTCGTAAAATACAATGTATATCACCCGCCAAGTGTAATCTACAATAAAACGGGATTTCCCCATTTTGAGCGGATTTCGGCTTTCTGGTTCATGGCAGCGTTGAATGCTCGCCTTTGAAATGCCTCGAATAAAAATACATCAAAAAGGATTATACTATTAAAAGATGAATGGCGTTTTATGCGCGCTGTCTGGTGGTGGTGTCGCCGTGTTTTCCAACGTTGTAAACG
Organism: Cylindroiulus punctatus; assembly: GCA_034695085.1. NCBI lineage: Eukaryota > Metazoa > Arthropoda > Diplopoda > Julida > Julidae > Cylindroiulus > Cylindroiulus punctatus. Next base: position 9,548 of record JAQFYZ010000357.1, read on the forward strand.
GGCCAGAGAATCCATTAGATAGGCTTACGAATTCCGTTGCTAAAATCATTATTGTTATTATTAGGAGAGGGGAAACTCGTATATAATGTACTGGATCCTATGGCGCGTTATCAACTTTTGTGGCTGTTTAAAAAGGGTGGTTATGTCAAATAACTGATAATATCATGGTATATGGGTGCGAGGGTGGATGGAACATGAAAATAAAGCACTGGGCTAGGAAACTCTGAAAATTAGTTTTGGAAAATATTGCGTGCCTTCAGTTGATGTTAACTAGATGTGGGCTTTGCGTGCTCGCCACGCTACCTATGCTGAAATAATTGCCGATAAAATTTATAACCTTAACATCCAGCGTGCATAATGCATCGCAGGCCCAGCAGATCAAGGGGATTATTTGCACACGGAGCACTGAATAATGAGTCAAAACGTCTAATAGTAAATCATAAATGGTTTATGAGGATTGAAGGGGAGTGGAGCATTGCTGTTTTTATTTTGGGTTAATTCGGCCGGTTTCGAGTCCGAATTAATTTAGCAGATCCGATTAATATGAAGCCCGTTTTGATACTTCAGGTATGTAGTAATGGAAACGGCTTACTTTAATTGCAATTCCATTATCAGTGATTATAACTGATGGATGGAGGCCGGGATGGCGAATGGAAACCATCACTTTGACCGATTGAACGTGTTTTAGAACGTGTATAGAATGGCTGATCGGTATTTTAATCAAGAAACGTCAATTTGAACGCACTTGTGAAAAATTATTTCAACTAGGATGCTGGTTATGTAAACCATAGTACGCTGAAGGATTATCTTAATTTATAAAGCACTCCCCTAATTACAGAATAAATTAGGTTTGTTTATGTATGCGGTTCCCAATGAGTACCACGAGGTGGAGCTGTAACAGTTTGAGATTCAATTCAATTCAATTCAACTCAGTGCCCTACTGTCAGTATTTTTAGTACCATGTGGTAGGGGGTCTAGTACATTAACCCAAGTTAAGTTCAAAGGGTACCACCAGATGTGCACGTAGAATCGAAAATGGCGTTTATGTAACGAAAAGTTCAGAAATTTGAATGAAAATTGAATTAAAATTGAATTAAAAACAGATTTCCCCAATGTGGAAAATCGCTTTGGTGTCGATTTGGTCACATGATATAGCTCTTAACCTTTTCCAAAATGTGGGCCTTATAAATAAGTTTTTAAGAAATTGATGTCTGTGATGTACATGTAGGTAGGACTTCTGTGATCGCTCTGTACTTTACAGATCACTGTTTTTGAGATGCTGTGCCGGAATCGAGCTTTTTTGGAGCAATCAAATTTCGAAAGATTCACGTTAGCTCTCTCCAATTTTTTTCTCCAAAAATGACAGTATATGATCTCGATTGGACAAATGATCTCGGACGTTTCTTATGCTAACTATTTGATTTTAACTATAAGCAATTTAGCCAGGTTTTTCACGCAATATTTATTGTATATAGTGTACTACCGGTAATTGCATTCTGAAAGCTACATGTAATTGAGTAAAAGCAACTGCCGAGGTACCCTGCGTGTAAATGCGTTCAACTTGCGAGGCGTATGGAGAGTCTGACTGTTGCCATTATGGCGTGTATTATCATCGACGCTCCCAGTTGCCTTCATCCTCTTCCGGAAAACCCGGAAATCGTTATTTCACGGGGTCTTTCTTTGAACCACGTCCGTGTATAGTCGCAGTCGTTTACAAAAGAGCCATTGCTCTTGCTTTTTCAAAATGGCTTTGTGCATGCTAATGACGTACTGGAGATGGCACAATGGACTGACAATGCGAAGCGCTGCTGCTCCAACCGGAAGCGATAAACATACTGTACATTACATTAACTACTGCCAAGCCTGGTTTGCATAGTCTCAAAATGGATTATTGCGAGTACGATGGCGTGCCACGGTTTAGTATTCAACCTAATGAACTGGTGTTTCACTCGTGTATCGATTTGAGGATGGAAACCAGAATGGACTGAAACGATTGTTATGCTTTTTGACTTTTTCAAATGGCACGAAATGGAGGACTTGGAGGGTCGATGTTTGCTGGCTCAACTGCACATGTTGTCAGGCTGGAGTGTGTTTTCTTCAGTGTCTGGGAATGCCTATTTCCTCCCCCGATGGCCGTCATTAAGGCACAGGAAATGAGGATTTTAAGACAAGTAGACGACGACATTGTTTTAAATGCCTGTGCCCAACAAAAGTAAACCTGCAAATAATCTTGCCTTTTCCGCTGCGTTTCGTCCCTGCTAATCTGGCTGGCAACGGCGCTTAGCGAGCCAGGAATTTATTTTGGCAACAAATCACACGAGGGGGCGTCAGCGGCTACAGTTTAAGCCAGCGCACGTTTCGCGTTTTCTTTATGAAAAATGCATCCGATTAATAAATCACGTGGGCGCGAGACACCCAGGGACGGAATCGATATCTCATTTCCGGTAGTGTAGTAGGGATGCCGAGTGCGACGCTAGCGCCACCTGACGGTTTCAATATCGATGCATCCAAGGATTACTTGTTTCATCTCAATTTTGTGCGAAACTGATGTCTGAAACAGTTGCACCATATGTAGTTGTGAAGGGTAAACATTCCCCGTTATCAGAAGACATAAAATGGGATATTAAGGCTGCTCGAAAGTGCGTTGTGACTTTGGGGACACCCTGCAAAAAATTTCGAAACCCAATTTCTCCTTTGCTGGTCGACATATTAAAATAATTTTTTGTACACATTAAGTGGGACTTGCGTTTTTGGGATGGGACTATTGAAAAATTATGGCTATAAATAAAAACGATAATTCTATATTTGACCTTTTTATTTTGCTTTATGGGCGATAGATGGCAGCACCTGTCGTCTAATGGGAATACATGAGATGTACAGCTGTAGGCAAAGTAAAGAACATCTCGAAAAATTCTAAAAACAAAATTTCTTTTCATTTTATATAGTCCAGGAACTTACTATCAATATAAACTTTGAATTAAGACATTTAGTTTCATTTGAAATTATCATATCTGCCCAAAATTAGGTTCGAAAAATCACTTTCGAGCAGCCTTAACTCAGGCTTCTTAATCCGCTGGAAACGTACAGTACGTGTAATTTTAGCAACGCTCAGTTATGTAATTTTATCCTGGGAAACGATGTGAAAAAAATGGCACGTTTTATCGATTCGTTTTAGCCTTTTCTTCCCACCTGCACCACGAGCAGTGATTTATCAGCAGAGGTCGTCCAGGTCGTGGGCTGAGCTTAACATCTCAACGCCAGGTGGCTCCAACTAACCTTTCGTAACACACTCGTCTTAATGTGCATGTAATCGCCTCTAAATAATCCTGACGCTGATTTCTGTAAACATCTTTTCAGAAACGCAACATGGGACCAGCAAATACTTTAGCTTTCGTTTTTTCCAAACGTTTTTTTTTTCTGGTTTTTCTTTGCCCATCATAGTTATGTAGTCGATATTCTCCTGAGAAATGCACTGCATCATAAAATGGATCCCATATTTCATCGAAGAGTGGCATTTTACCTTCGAAAGGCGTTGTTTGGGGGAATGTAATCTGCCGGTTTAAAGCCGTGTTCAGATTCATTATCGTAAAACCTTTGTTGCGGGCTCGCTTGTTCTTCGGCTTAAATTTAATCTTACAATTAATGGTTTTTCGTGCCAGGTAGGCCTAGCGCCATTGCTTAGGAAGCTGCTTTTAGGCGGGATAACAGCAGCTATAATGGCCTAATTGTATAGATAGACCTCCTCCGTATAATAATGCCTTTTCACCATGGATCGGCGTATAAATATTATAAAAGCAAACAATGTACGCGAGCGGGCCTGTTATTAGGGGGCTTAAATTAATACAATAAATGCAACATTATAGCTGCTTCGCTCTGACGTCTTAACTTTTAATGAGCTGCTCGAATAGGAGCGCCTAGGACACGCGACCTCATTGCTCGGTTGGCGCTTTTTATGCCGATTAACTTACGTTTGCTCGTTACTGAATTGCATTAATTAGAGCGGTTCGGTCTTTGTGAATAATCATCTACCCCTAGAGTTCAGTTGCCTGTTAAGGCCGTTGGATCGGCCCCCAAATGGTGAAAGTGCAATTGTAGGATGTCTTTAACTTCTGGTCGCTTGATGTGAGGTCGTTTGATGTGACTTAATAACTTAACGATCGATGATGAATTGTATCGGTTTCAGTTTGCCTGTTTAGGTTTTAGTTTTGGATGGCCACTTGACTATATTGCCCCTGGGTGTGGGCAATCACCGATAACATCTTTGCTGTGTGTGATTGCCCTCATTCGGGGGCAGATTTTTTTTTATTTTTTTTTTAAACGTGGGTTAACAACCATCATTTGTTATCCAGTTTTGCAATTTCGCATGCAGTGTTATTGTTTTGAAACCGCTCTTTTGTGGTAAGTTTCAATATTTTCGATATAATTTTGCTAAAAGATGTACGTTCCAAGTCATCCTTGGATGTTTGATGTTGTTCAAATTATGACGGGGGACCGCGTGGGTAACCGGTAGTGAGTAGTAATTTCTAAAAAAAAATTTGGTCAAACGCCAGTTTGTGATGTAATTTTGGAAAAAAAAATACACGCAATTTAAATTTTTTTTCCCCGAGCAATGATGGCTGAAACCGCCACTTTTAAGGTCAAATATCCTTTTTAAAACATGTTGAAGAAAATATGAGTTTCGGAATATAAAGTCAATTGTCCGTATATTTTCATGTACATGTATAGTTGGAGCCCCTGTGAAAATCCCTTCACTGCCAAATCTTTCAAACCCAGCTCGCCTAACATGACTCGAACATAATGCCGTAATTCGCAAGGTTTTGAATTTCGAGTCCGGTTTTTCACGCCAAATTTCCAAAATTTTCGTGATGTGAGATATTAAAATGTGGCTAGAATTTGATGGTTCTTGCGAGGGCTGGGCCTGGAAGCGCGTATCGCTTACACGACGCAAAAATCAATAGGAGCTATAGATTTAACCCAAATCTCGCAGCTAAAAACGGGCCTCGGTTGTCATTTAGTCTGGACGTGTTAAACCAGGAAAATAGCGAGTTTTCAACGAGCGTTTTGTATACAACAAACACGTAATCCACGCTAAGAGCACGGCGGAGTGAGAGATGGTATTATCACTCACATTCTCCCACGGGAGCATGGAAAACATGCCTGTTTCGTATGGAAATCACACGTGAAATTGGTGGAAATGTCTCAGGATATTGAATTTGAGGAGACGTGTTTACGAGGCGTTTCGGTAATGAAGATGGCTTTCCGTCGATAAATGAAATGCGAGATAAGGTCGAGCTAAGGGAAATGCAATTTTTGTTGCTGTTTTATAAACGGGACATTTTCTCGAGTTTCTTACATTTGTATCCGATACGCTCGGCAGCTTCTAACTGCTCTCAAGTCCTCAAAAGGCAGTGGCGGTGGGTGTTTTTCTGCCGTTTTTCGCCATTTCCTTTTTTCAATCTCCCCGATCTCGATTGATTTCATTAGGACGATGTGAGTGCTGAGGAAATGCGAATAAGGCGACATTAGAACGTCTATCACCGACCGACTTCACTTTGCACTTTTGATTATTGGATAAAACCGAAGGGAAATGACACGAAATCAGGGCCTGGCCCTCTTAATTCTCGCCGCCATTTTGTTTCGGGGAACGTGGCTGTGATTCATATTTTATTCTCGATATTACATGCTCTCGGCACATCCTGTCTGTAATGTCGCTGTTTATGCTGCGAATTACAGTTTGATAAAACCTGCAGAGAGATGATAATAGCGCTTGCTGTCTGGTCTGACATCGTGACCTCGTGGCTCAGTACCTGTGTATTTTATTGATGTGATGAAACATACATTTGTGGTCATTTTACAATGGCATTGTCAGTTGTCATCGAAAGTAATTGAAGAACAAGCCCATATATGGCTTGCTATACATTGTTAACATCATGGCTGCAGTTTTTACACTCGTATGCTAACTACCTATGGTTCTGCCACCATATATTTACATGTATGATGTACCACATGCATTGAATGTACCATACATGCGATCATAAAGGCATCTTATATTTTTTTTTAAATACTGTTAAGTTTCAAGAAACACTCTTGAAATTGTTTTTTATTTCGTGTATTTGGTTCACAGCGAGAACCAGCAGATGGCGTTGGCGATGGTGTGTTGTTAAAAAATCAATTAAATTCAAAATACGTTAGATTTTCACCTTGCAAATAATCATCCAAGTCTGTTTGCAATCAGTATATTCTCTTCAGAAATTGAGCTTAGCACTGTCGACTTGGTCACATCATACTGATTGCCATCTTGGAGGGTTTTCTTTGTTGATTGATGCCTTCTCTTGACATCTTACTTGACATCAACGCTACGTATGCACGTTGCTCATGGTACAGTATGCTTACAGGTGGCAGCACCATAGACATTACCATAACCTGCAACAAATCAATCGATTTGTCACCTGATATTGGATTCTTGTTTACGTAGTTTTTTTTGGCCCGTTGTTCACACTAGGGCAATTTGTAGCTGTGGTTAGTATTTGTCACCTTGCCCGTAAATAATAACTCGATTCAACATTTCTGAAGTGCATGACATTGACGTTGGCCACAAAAGTGCCCTCCTAGGTGGCGCCAATTTAAAATTCACGCCTAAACGGGTCGTCAGCTCTCCCAGTCAGTTTATTTTGAAATTTACGAGCTCAAAAGTGCGCTCACCGGATTCTCAGTTTTGCACAAGCTTTTTTATATCTGTCTGACCCATTATTATTGTGTCCAATAAGGTCGAACTGACGACGTATGCATGATCGACCGTCGTGCTTGAGTGGCGCTGCAGAGGCCCCTGCACAATGAAAGAAGAAGAGTGGACGAAATAAAAACGGAAATGAGACATCATGGGTGGCGTACGATTGAACTTTTAAATCGCCAGAGTACATTAATGGACGTCGGTTCATTTTAGTTTGAACGACCGAGTTGCAGACAACCGAAAAATCCGATACAGCGCCCTCGGTGGGGGGAACCGATAGGGACAGGGTCTTGGGCAGCTAGGGGCGATTGGGGGTGTTTTTTAATATTGTTAAAGGGAGGGAGGAAATCCAGAAGTGGATATTGGGGCCCGTGTCTCGACAACCAGCTGCTGATTACTCATAGCCACAGCGACACAACCACTCAGTGGGTCCCCAGAAGAGGGGCGCATTCATGTAAGGGGCTTCCCTAGGATGGGCAACTACAGGGTGCTCTGGTAAATTAGGTTTGTGGTGCCAGTTGTGTTGACAGTGATAGAAAAGCGTGGCTATACCATGCAATATGCCCTGCTCCACCGTAGACACTGTAAATGTGGGCTTCTCCTAAGGACTCATAGGCTGGCAGGGATTGCCTGGCTGAGGGTCAGCTAAGTTGATGACGTTTTTAGGTTAGGAAGTTAGTGCAAAATACACAAAAAAATGCTTGAAAAACATGAAACGAAAGTTGTGACAGCTAATACAGATGTCATTCTTGCTTGCCCTGGTAAACCTGGAATTATCAGGGAAATTAGAAAGGTCTAGAGATGTCAGCGAGAATATATTTACTTTGACAAAAAGTCAGGAAAATTAATCAAATAAATCATAAGTTTGAATTCCTCTTTATATGTAAAAAGCAATAAATGGGGAATTTATTACATCAGTGGTCAGTAAAATTTGTTTTAAAAGCTGGAAAAATCATGGAAGTTGACAGTTTCGTCTCAGGGGGACCCTGGTTGAAATGCATATTTTGTGCACAGTTGGATTAGGGCATAATTTCTACATGTACATGTATATCCAAAAGCTTTTCTGAATGACTAAAGTGTACCAGGTGAAAAACATTACGTTTTCATCTGCTCATCAATATCTGCACAATTATACGAGTTCTGTAAAACCGTATCAGTCTTGTCATGTTTTCGGAGTAAGATATGAATACATCACAAAAAGACTTAATGTAATGAGAAACTAGCTTCAAGGATTAGCATTTTTTTACAAAAGAAATTACAGAAATGACACTTAGCCTGGAGTTTGTCAAGTTTTTTAGTTATTTTTTACCTGCTGTTGCTGCGCGGCTAAGTTTTAGTCTTTTCGAGTAGAAAAAAAAAACTTTTTGATATCACTATTTAGTCGCAATTTAATTTGCAACAACTGCAATTGCTGAGATAAACTTATTTGAAACTGCTAATGGCGAGCTATAAAAGCAAGAGTGCGTAGAATGGCACGGAAAGTGCTTCGGGAAACACCCTCTCCGAACGAACAATGAATATTGATTGATCCGCTTTTTTACGATCAATTAAACGCTCTGGAAAGATTTAACCAATTACTAGCATTAATCAACACGCCGGCTACTGTTAAAACCCTCATTAGATAGCGGAACATGCGCCGCATGACTGCCATCTTCAGCTGGAAGACATTAGAGTGGCTTTCCTGCCAAATTGACGAAATCAAAGAATCCTGTTTAGTTTTATTGGATAGGCTTCTGATCCTTTTCGTCTTATCGGAGCGCTCAACCGAAACAATTAGTATAAGGTAAAACGTGTCAAATCCAATAAAAACCTCCAATAACGACTTTTTCAATCAACATACACAGTCAACAAAACAAACATTCTTTTGGAAACCTTTGATTCGATGGCACGATTACTTGGCTGTAAAACTAATAACACGCCATGGCAGTTTCAACAAAGACGAAAGATGTTTAAAACTGGTTATTTCAACGTTGTGTACAAGGAATGAGAGGGACAAAGTTGCGATCTCTCCTAAAAATCTCCTTCTTGGACTATAAACTTGTAAACTGAAAATATCGTTACTTGCACTGTATGTGCGAAGTATACGAGTGCGCATGTAGACTTTAAGATGCCGCAATCTAAGTAAGTCTAACAAGTAAACACGTTTGAATTCCGCTGTATATTCTCTCTTTGAGTTGGATATAGTTAACTTCGTTCGTTTATCGTTAAATTTGTCATTATTACTCTGACTCGTCCCGATGTTCCCCATCGGTTTCTCTGGATTTGCGAATGCAGGTTTGATCAGTCACTTCGACATCCTTAAAAAATTCAATCCGATCAATATATTCTCCCCCTGTGAGAATATTGCTCGCTTTTACCACCTTATTGGATCCAGCACACGAGTCAGTTAATTATATAAGCGTGGATAAAAGCTGCTGCCACCACAGTGTTACACTAATGGCTATCGAGTGGGCTGTACAGGTTGTCCAGAACATTTGGCTACTAAGTACATGTAGACACACATGAGTAAATATTGCAAAAAAATCATTCAATCATTCCCAAAGTTCAATACCTCAAAGTCCCTAATCAATACTTTAAAATTGAAAAAATTCTTTAGCATTGCCTTAATAAAAGCGTTGTCTTTTTTAGTATAGCTTTTAGCATTTTAGTGTTTGGTATGAGTAATGATTCATTAATAGTATCAAACCATGAATGGCCGCATGTCTTTATTGATGCATAGATTTCTGATCAGGAGGGACGTTCACTAATTGCGCGCAGCCATAATCGTGTAGCAATCGATAGGGGCTCATAAATTACACGCAGATAAGCCTTACGTGTATTTCGCGAAACGAAATCGACTAGAAGTGATGGCGGAAGATTGGCTGACCAACTGGACGGCCAGACAGGAAATGAAACCGTGGTCCACGGAGGCTGCTTTTCTGTCCGATTTCACCCATGGTTAAGGTTCCGTACCGAATGTCAAAATTATTAGTGATGCTCGCGATAGCGCTGGGAATGGCTATCATTTCGGCCCCTTGCCTATTCTCGGCATGGGAATTTCAGATTTGCCAAATGTAGTCAAAACCTCTGCTAGTGGGCGCCCCACATTGTGACTCACAAAATCGATGGCAGCTTGGGAGTCGGCTGGGTTGGCTCTCAACAATGATATGCATCGTTCGGAGATAATGTATTTTTTAATCCTTATTAGTGTTCTCGGTCATGCCTCCTTGAAATTGACTGGGCAACTGTCGTAACCAATTTGTGCCCTTTCATCGATGCGGAAATGCATATGTGATGCTTTCTGTGAAATCTTTTTTCAATTTCCTTCTAAGCTTTGACACTATTTACACTTTTTAAGAGATGAATTGAAAAAAAACTGCTGATGAATAATTATTAAAGTGGGCTTATGCTGTCAACTCGCAGGCTAGCAGTGATTGCCTGGCGGTTGGGGCAGCTAAAATAGATTGCAATTGCACATTTTAGGTTAGGATAAATTGCTACAGCTTCGACTAGTCTCGTTTTTGTCTACTAAACATCCATACTATAAATGTGTGCAACAGTTTGAGGGGTCTAGTCTGTTGTATATATGCACATTTTATTGATGTCTTTGCACATGTCTTTAAAAATTTCTAACTTATTTATATTGTATGATGAACAGTTACAGGACGTACTGAGCATATACAACGATTTTGTGACTCAAATTCATTTACTAGCTCTTTGTCTCCTATGACATGACGAACTAATGTTAGAACTTGAAACGTCTGATCCATGATATAAAATATGCATCTTGTCTTGGGCCATATTTGGTGCAAGGACCTCACCTCGTTGATGCTTGGTCCCACGTATTGAAATAATAAGGGCTTCTCAAGTTCTTGGTCCTTTGCATCGATTGTTTCGTTGCCCAAGATTGGAGATGTATTGGAAATCTGCTTGTCCTATTTGTTACTGAATGGCGACTTGGGACTGGCATTGAATAACGGTCGCTCTAATGGTTGTACATTGTTAGAAAGCAATCAGTGGAGATAGGACCCATGATTAATTCGTCCCCATCCACCAAAATGCCCTTCTTCCTTATCTTCAACTGTGGTTGAAATCCTCCATTGACTGTCTTCGCATTGGGGTGGATCCAGAGGGAAAAAAGGGCCCTCCATCCGTGACGTTCATTGAGTCCAGCATCAATTTCGGTGGACATTTTCATAATTGTCAGCTTTTTTGGCAAATGCAGTCATATTCACTCTTCCCATTTCCCACTGCATACATGTATGCTGAATGATGCATTCTAAGTATCTGTCCTACCAGCAATGCCCCATTGGTAAATCAGGATGACTATTGCAAATACTGAGGGTTTTTTTCAACTCATTTTCATTGCTATCTAAGATATATTTAAAAATACCGTCATCATGGATGTACATGCATATGGATTGTGTTGATGATGATTATAGTCTTTACATGTAAGTTGTTCATAACATTTAATTGCATCTGCAAACAAATTGCATTTCAACAAATCCTATTAAATATACATGCACATGTAGGCTTATATTCATTTGTTTTGATGGACCAGATGGTCAAAGTTCATTGACTTCGTACGGTCTTTATGCGAGCATGCCATTTGCACTGGTATTGATCCAGTGACCTTCGAGGATGTGTCGATTCGCTAACAATTCTGACTGTCCCATTCATCACTCAGTTTTTTATATTTATTTTAGGACCTAAATTGCGTGCTCGTAAGGTTACACGAAGATGATATCGGAAATGTTCTTTATAAAGCCTGTGAACTTCTTCCTGTCAATCTTGGTGCCTTTACTGCACGTTCAGTATTGAAATTTCTTTTTAAAATAAAATTGCCTATAATACCTCCAACAAATTTGTCATTATATACCAGTATACCAGAATGATTTGCATGCAAAGCATTTTTCTTGCTTTCTTTGCGCTGCCATTGAACCCAATGTTGACCAGATTGGGAGCAGAATCCAGAAAAATCATCACATCCATGCATCAATTTTTCACACATCTTATCTCATAACTTTTAAACATTGCAGCTCCTAGCTATAAAACGAGTGTAATTTATTCAAATGTATGGGTTTTCGTTTGTTCAAATCAGTTCCATATTCATGAGGCTGATATAAAAGAAGTTGTACTTATTTGTTAAAATGATTTACCGTTTTCCGAATCTGTCGAGAATAATGCTGCTGCATGCATGCGTTTGCCACCGTTTACAGCTAATGCTATTATTGCATTTTTTAATCGCATTTAATTAATGGTTGGCGATTGTTATCTCGTTAATTTGTTTGGGGGCGTTGTTTGCTAACTCGCTTTGTGGTTGTGCGTCCGGAAACATGGCTGCGCGTTTTCATTTTTTTCTTATTTTAAATAAGTCAAAATTTATTAATCTACTTGAGCGATGCAGGTCGTCATCCGAGCGTGAGAAATGCTCGGATGCGGCGGTGGCATTTGTGCATTGTGCTGTCGAAAATGCGTTGTTTGTGAAGTTCTGCATCACTAAATAGCCTACTTTGTACTCCTGTCCTATCTGAATTGGTAACATCGTTGCCTGTAGCCAGTCATGCATACTCGATATATGCACGTCCATTAGCTGCTCTGGATGCATGATTCAGAGGTGCAGAAACATCCCCGTTTTAACGTTGAATTAATTAGCAAATAGATGGGAGGGTGTTGGAAAAGCAGCAGGGGCCTGCAGCGGACAATCCATCAATTAATTGGCGATATTGTATTATTGATCGAAAACTGCATGGGCGCCACTCACGCAAGATACTATCAAATATTCAAAAGGGGCGCATGCATCGCCGATTGAAACTAAACAAATCTTGTTGATATTAATCAAATTATCGGTCGAACGTTTCTTTTGATCCGTTTTGGTGCACCGCTTGTGGAATTTTTGTGGGAAGAATTTAGTTTGTTGAATGGAATGTGCTGTACTCTGGTAACACCACTAAACATTTTGTTTGTAAGTCTTGATGTTGACATGAATGTTGATATGAAAAGATGTACATGTATTCTGGACAACTTTTAACTTCTTCAGTGCATAGCATACATACACACTCAAATTTTTGTACATGACAGACTAACTTTAGCACGAAAGGGGTAGCCCCTTATGACTTTTTGTCATATTGCATGTTAAGGATATCATATTGTTAACGGGTTAAATTACCATTATTACCATGATTTAATTACAATGGTACACCCTACAGCTCCTTTCGTTGGATCATGTTCAGATTAAATAGTTAATTGTAGCATGTCCGTTCCCAGACATGCAGGGTCAGAAGCCACTGTACATCTGGAGCTCTGGAAGAGTTAAATCTAATGGGAGGAAAAGCAGGGTCAATTAACTTTTTTGTTCTTAAAATCAACACGCAATTATGCGCTCAAAAAGTAATCCTTAATAATTTACATTAAGCCACTTTTAATGCTCCTAGAAGTTCAATGACGAAGTATTATTTGAGGATTTAGCGATGGGCAACGTTTTTTTTCTTTCCTAGTGATATTATTATTGATATCCAATATAAACTCGTAGCAGTTCATAAAAAGACCCGGAAGAGCAGTGCTGGGCAACCGAAAGGGGCGAAATTGTAATATGTACATGTACGTGGATTGGGGGACATGTAGTTGAGCTGATGAGAGGGGAGAGTTTTAAACGGAATTGAGCGAATGGTCAGATAAGTGAAAAGTTTGTTATAAATCCGTCGAAATAGGACGTCATCCATGTATATGCACAGGCCAATGGGGTCGGACTGCAATATTGTAGAAATGCACCACACTGATATATTGGGCATGAGTCAGAACGAATAGAAAATTTACGCCAACTTGACTCGATATTGATTTGACAAGCCGAGCAATTTGCGATGGATTTTTGCATGTGATGTATACATAAATTTGCCTCAGAAACGAACTCCTCTCACACCATGCCATGCCCATCTGTTGGGCTTCGTGAAGGCTTTAAATACCCTTTAATGGAAAGATAAAACGAAATGGGGCATTGTTTTCAAGCAAACATGTCAAAACGAGGAGAGCGTGAAGCTGGCAGATATTTTAGGATTGTAATATTTCGACTTTTGCACTACATTTCACTTTTCAAGTAGCGGATTACAAAAAGGGGTTGAGCATTACTGAATTTCCCCATCATGGAGATAGGAAAATATGGGAAAACGAAATTACGGACCCTGTTCCCCTGTCTCTATTTGACCTTTTTTATATTTTATTTTATTTTAAGATATATTCCAATAACTTAACGGCAACAAAATGTTTACAAAATCTTAAAATCCCACCATTACCCGTCTGGTATACATCTGTAGTACAGCTATCCAGTGTATTGAATATCAATTTAACTGAAAATAACGACAACGATATCGCGTCTAACTACATTAAATACTGCATAATGATATCTTAATGAAATACTGTCGTTTCAGTGGAAATTGAAGTAACTCATAATGATATCACATTAAAATTCGCGAAGACATTCGCGTTATATTTTATTTAATTATAATCTTGCGACATTTAGCGTAGCACATGTACAGGATATTAAAAGCGCTTTTCCCTCCAAATGCATTTACCCCAAGGCTTTTTACAACCCATCTAGGTTTTATGGAACTAATTTCAACGTCAAATATTAATTGGATGCCTGTTTGCATGTACATGTATCGAGCTTTTTGGGCATTTTTGAATTGGATTACGGTTGGTCTTTTTGCCGTGCTTTTCTTTCTGTGCGTATACATATTCCCAAAAAAATAAATTACTTATTTTATCCCTTTAGAAAATGGGGTGGAAAACGTGTTTCACCATAGGCCGACCATGGACTTATGGAAGGCTCCCTGAGGCACTATGAATAGCACTGAACTAACTTCCACGCAGGAGTATTTTTAGAAATATGTTATATGTTTTGACCACTGGCGATATATATAATATATGGAAAAGATATTATCCTCCACTCGATATGTCTTCGGATTTCGTTCCTAACTGGATTAAAATGCGTTTTCATGGATGTCCTCGGTGTGCAGCTGTCGTTTCTGCCCCCTGGTGCCTTTGGGCTAATTTGAACGGCCATTTTCATCTGATAAATATGTATATCGTATTCACGTTGCCAAAACGACATTTAAAAATGTGAACCGTGCGGATGTTCAAGCTTTTATGCTCTTATGGTTGAACGCCCTTGAAAGAAAATGTCAGTCTTAAATGAATTTGGCCATTAGAAAATGTCGGAAATGGTGGAAAATGCACCAGAAGTGTTATTGTTTTGTTTCAGTTTGGCTAGATTAAAATCGAGACATAATTCAAAGCCTAAGTGCTCTGGAAATGTCCTTACATTACTGACAGGCTTCTGTAACATTCGGGTGCTGCAAGATTCCATCTACTGTATTTCCTATCATTTGTAATATCAAATCTGCTGTTGTGAAGAGCGAGAAATAAGGGCATTAAAATTGTGCATGTAGACAAATCCCTTCAGCTACTGGAATATGTTGCGAATCGAAGTGGTTCCACATTATAATGGCATGATGTTTTAAAAATTCTTTTAATGCACAGTCTCAACAAACACACAACGACAAAGGAATAGGGGTAAATAGCATTGGATTGAAATTGATTTTTGCTATTAGTTTTGAAGTCTGAAGATAGATCTGCGAAAACTCTTGTCAGAAATTCATTTCATGGATCCTTCTTAACAAGCTAGCTGATTAAAAAATAGCTTTTCCAAAACATCAACAAAACTGTCTACTGCACATTATGCTTACGATTATATTACGAGTTGTGGTCTGTTTTTCGGTTTTGAGCCGAAAACTGCAATATTTGTTTTTATTTGAAAACAAATATGTGCATAATTTTCGGCAGAGGTGAAATAAAAATAATGTACACGTATTTTATTTGTGTTCACCTTCACAAAGCTATCAATAGTGTAAATTTTGAGTCAACAAAGAATGCGCTGCACTGGCAGGCAATAAATGTACATAAATTTGAGTCTCTCTGTCATCACTCCTGGTGTCATTGCACTTTAAAGCCCACATCACAATAAACAAAACCAGCATTCATGATGCAACCTGTAATAAATCCCATGAGCTTGTCACAGATAACAGAATCGTTGCTTCATTTGGAAGTTTACATGTAAAATCTCCTCGTTGATGTCAGTGACATCGAATTTCCACAAAGAAAAATTAAATGATCTTATTTGTCCCGGAGAAAGCATTGATCGATGTTGCTCAGCCCCTCACATGTGCAGATTTTTTATACTTGGATATTCGATGGTTTGTATTGCTGAAGTCATCAAACGCTTTTTCTTCTTCTCGGCTTTAATTATTTTTCAGATCAGAAAAGCCTTCAATAGGCTCATGTACTCTTCCACTCTTAGCTCCAGTATTTTTAATTTGTCATTGTATCTAGAAGATGATCAACGCATAATCTTATCTGATCCGATCCTTTTCTATTCCTTGCAGTTTTACGAGATGACTTCCGGGTGGCGCCCAAGAATGTCCGAGCCGCTTTGGGAGAAGCGGCCACCATCGAGTGTTCCTCGCCAAAAGGTTACCCAGAGCCCTCCGTAAGATGGAAGAAGAACGGCGAGTTTCTGACTTTGCCCAACAACAACCGCATCCACATCTCCGATGGCGGCAGTCTGGTCATCGGCGATGTCCGGCAGACGGATGCTGGACGCTACACCTGCGTGGCCGAGAACACCGTGGGCAAAAGAGAAAGCGTCTCTGCTGTTCTCTCAGTTCACAGTAAGTAATTATTTGACATCTTCCTTCGAACCAATGCGATGGTAACGCACTTTCTCTCTACAATTTCACTTATTTTTCTTTATTGTTTTCATTTAACAGTAAAGCCCAGTTTTGTCAGTATGCCGGAAGATGTGACTGCCATTGCGGACGAGACTGTGATGTTTGACTGTAAGATAAGCGGGGATCCAACACCTACCATCATCTGGAGGAGGCAAGATGGGAAAATGCCCATTGGAAGGTAATGCTGGTGGTTAATTATTGCTCTCATTCGAAGAATTCCCAGATTGATCAAGAATACCATCTACCACGCACACGTACAGGCCCACCGTGCAGTATGCGTTCCTATAAATTAGAATGGATTATAATTGTTTTTATTGTTTTTATTGTAAGTAGTGTTGTCAGTACACCCTGTGTGTGTATTATGGTGGACATCAAATGAATTAAATGTTATTTTGCTGATTTCAGTAATAAATAGAAATGGATTATAACATTTTAAATATCTTTCAGGGCACAAATCCAGGATGACAAGAGCTTGAAAATTGAGCGGGTCACTACTACTGACGAGGGCCTTTATATCTGCGAAGCTGAAAATCTTGTTGGAAGCGTGACAGCATCTGCAAATTTGGTGGTACACTGTAAGTGAATTTTTCATTGAATACGATAATTGCTCATCAATGAGTGCATTGAAGCGTCCTAAAAGTTTGCAGAAGCACTGTTTAGCAGGTGGTTGCAGCAAAAATATAGGTGTCTAGCAGACCTGTCCATATTTTCTTTTTTGTGTTAAACTTAGCTTTACGTACTCTTAACCAAACCTGTCATACTCAAGTCTAAATTACCTTAACAATGTAATTTCCGATTGAGCTGCCCCTAACCATAGGCAATCACTGCAAGCATGCATGCTGTTAAGATAATCACTATCCTAAAACGTCTATGACCTCTGAAGCAGGGACAACCAATATATTTTTTAATAATAGTCAGCGCTATCTATGATCCATTCCTAGCTTGATTAACATATCAAGTCAAAACTGAGAAATAATTGGTGAGCGCCCTGGGAGAGCTAATATTTGAGCGTCGAATTGTAATATTTCAAGAAACTATTAGGTTTACTTGCGTAGTTGCATCGAAAATCAATCGTTTCTGGGGATTGTTTTTAATTTGGTGTGCGGCACAAGTTTTGTGGTTCGTGCAGTTATGGAATGACCTTAAACAAACAGTATGGTAGCACGGTTCCGTTCTCTATAATCTAAATATAATAGGGCATGAGTAATGGCTGCCAACTTAAGCGTCGCATTTTCTGGATTTCATTTTTATGGGCATGCATTTTATGGATTGAGCCGAAATTGCTAATCGGATTATTTGTTTTTAACGCGCACGAGTCGAAGCAGCTCACTGGGGTGGTTCAGTATTTTCCCAACGTCATTTAATGCATGCTGGCCATAATCTTCCAACATGCCGTGTTCTGTCTTTCTGTTTCTTCATTTTTGTTTTGCAGCCTCAGATGAAATTGCGATGAAATTAAATCACGTTAAGAATGGCTTTCTTCGGTCGCCTAATTTGCGAGCAACCATTCATCTGCTCTGCCATTTCGAGCTAACTCCCGCTCATCTAGGGACATTTCTTTATAGCGAATAAACTGCGAATCTGGCATCTTGGATGTCTCAACATTCCCCGGCTAAAATTCTTGACTGTTTTTTCTTTTTTTCTGGGGGTTTTGGGCCGCGCTGGCCCCTTCTTCGTATCTTCGTACGGTGGATGTGCCTTGCTTAGCTAGTTTCATTCTTAAGCTTTATTGGTATCGATTCGCCATCAGGCGTTTCGCCTTAATTAGAAGAATGTTGTAATTACGGCTGGCTGCCTGGCTGCTCCAATGGCAGGAGACGTAGTTTATTGCCGGGGAATGGGGAAACCGTACAGAAACAAAAAGCAGGGGAAATCAATGTTGGAAAGCTAGAGAGAGTGAGAGAGCTGGGGTGAGGGGATGCTGAAGATGCTTTCGGGTTATTGTTGGTGGGGATAAAAGCTGGAAGGGACCTAGCAGAAAAGGACAGGGTGGATCGAGGGGATAACTAGCTGGGGAGCTACTTCATGGCCCAATTCACTTTAGATGCTCGAGCAGTCTTTTCATACATCAAATGTTTGAGTGGTCGACTACTTGCTGGCTGGTGCTTGCTGGTATACGGCTCGCTTTCGAAAGGATAGGCTCAACCACACTTCTTACATGTACCGTGCCGTTTAATGCATTTTCTTATAATGCTCATTCAAACTGGCTTTTTGGTTTTCAGTAATGGTTTTTTGAAACGCTTAATGCGCTTTGCATTAGTACGCCGTGCTCATCTCGCTCATTAAATTCATAGTTGCAAGATGTAAGCGTTCTGGTTAAATGGTGGACTCCTTAAAAGAACAGTGTGCCGAACAATGAACCAAGAAACTATAAGATGCTGTCACAAAATGGCACTTGTGTTTTGCATTTTTGCAATGATTTCATTATAAATGATAGGATACAGTATAATAAATTCCCTTATCCAAATATGCACAAGATACATGTACAGGTATTTCAATTCGGGATTGGTCAGTTTTTTCCTTTATGCGTTGATTTGTGCTTTTCGTCATTTTCGGTTTCATCTGTATTTTTTTTTTTTTTTGCCTAACCTAACCAAGCATAACCCAACCCACATTAACCTAAAAACGTAATTTTCAATTTTAGCTGCCCCATAGCAGGGGCAATCACTGCCATCCATGGAGCTATGAGGGGCAGCTTTTGACTAGTCTGGCGGCTAACATACATTTTTGTAGAACAGAATTTTTTTTATTAATACATGGGTACATGTAATTTCCGAATTTTAACTTTAACAACTTTTACCGAACTTCTCGCTTCAGTTTTGAGCACACCCTCAATTTCTCTGAAGGTGGATTAACATGCTTGTCAGTTTACTTTCCAATTTCTCTTTTATAGGCAATATGTATGAGCGCATTTTCTCAAAGAAATGAGTTTCTATGCATTTTTTTAGTTTATTTTTTATTTCACATTAGCACAGGCTGGTTATTTTATAGCGTCGCTTAAGTTGGAAACGACCTTGCGATTTCTCATCCAGTAATTTCAATCAGATTTTTTTAAAATAAAGTAATAGCCAAGCGAGAAAATTTGGTAGTTTAAAGCAGCCTTTCAATGGCTCTAACATACTGTTAGCATCACTTTTGCACGAGGTTCCTTTGCTTTTTCCCCTCGTTGATTTTTTTTATATCAACGTCGTGAGCTGCTGTTCGCTCCAAATAGCTTTAATCAGACGGCCTCATTCACTTTCAATCACCCTGATTGAAAAAAGCCAATGAAGGAGCCTTGTTCGAGTAATCTTTATGCATTGTATCCATCTCGCCTCTTTCCTTCAAACCAATTTGAGAAAATGAAATAAATAGCCGAACATAAAATTCGGCGTGATAGCTCTCCCAACCCCTTGTTAAATTAATCAGGTAGCAAGAAGACGGATCCAGTAGAAAGGGGAAAAAAAGGAAAATTGGATGAAAAAGGAGCTGGTGTTTTACGCTTTGTCACACAACACATTTTTCTAATCTTTTCTTCCAGATACTGAAGAATGAACGAGCAAGCTAGTTTTAGGCACGTTTTTATTAAGCTCCTGGCACTCTTTCACTGATATTGCCACTTGGCATTTTATTTACAGCGAGACCGAGCTTTACGGTGAGACCGAAAGATCAGAAAGTCGGATTGAATGGAATCGCCACATTTGCATGCTCAACCACGGGAAATCCACCACCGGCAGTATTTTGGACTAAAGAGGGCAGCCAGGTATATGATGTAACAAACTTTTCAAACATTAGCATGCATGTCAAATGACATATTATCATTACAGCACCTCTAAGGACAAGGTAAAATACTGGTATTACCAAAATTGCCAGTGAAATCAAATCTAATCAAAAGTCAGTACCTTAAGCACTACAAACTCAACGTCTGGTAAAGTTTATTAAAAAATATCAACTCAATAATTTTCGGATTCAAAAGACTTATCTAGAGTCTTCTAAATCATGGATATTTCTGATATTTTTCTTTAGTTTTCTCAGATTTGTTCAGCTGCTGATATAGCAAAATTATACTTCACCATTGCCTTAGCAGGTTTCCTGCACTGATTTAAATATGTATTCAAGTACTAAATTGTTTATCCTCTTTACTTTATAAGGTGTTAATGTTTCCCGGTCAACCCCACGGACGTTTTTCCGTGTCTGCTGAAGGGGAATTAAAGATTTCTGGGGTCTTGCGAGAAGACGAAGCCTACTATATATGCTCAGCATTAAGCGTTGCGGGCAGTTCCATTTCAAAAGCATACTTGAAAGTAACAGGTAGAAAAGAATTTTGTTGTCCAGCATTTTTTTAAACAAAAACTTCTCATTTTTTGTAATCAAATGTGACCATTTTGCTTTGCGTAGCTCTAGCTGATCTCCCACCTCCAGTAATTCGCATGGGTCCAGCCAACCAAACATTACCGCTGAAAAGTGTGGCTATGCTGCCATGCCAGGCTTCTGGCAATCCCACGCCCTCCATACGGTGGCTCATCAATGGACAAGTCCTGGTTTCCAATAATCCAAGAGTAACGCTAATGGATACGGGAACTTTGCAGATTGATGGTCAGTGACTCGTTGTGACCGCCAAACTAATAACTAATTTTCTACATTTGTCAACAAAATTAACATATTTTGCAAACAACTATGACAACGGAAATTGGCATTACTTAAAACCGACTTGTCTAACATTTTATATTTTCCTTATTTCAAAGATCTTCAACTTGCTGATTCAGGGTTGTATACATGTGCAGCATCGAGCGAAAGCGGGGAGACGTCATGGAGTGCTTCTCTCTCGGTCGAATGTATGCATCTCTGGATATATGTTGTATAATTTGGCAGACCTTGAGAAAGCACCTGTTGTATCCAGCAAACTATATGGCTGATTTTTGTTTTGTATCTATGCAGCACCAACGAATCCCAATGTCATATTTCATCGAACACCTGACGTTTCCACGTTTCCTGGACCTCCGAGCAAGCCCGCTATTACCAATTTTACTGATGCATCCGTGGCCTTGGCCTGGCGCCGTAATGCCAAAATGGGCACATCACAATTGATTGGCTATACAGGTTAGATATGACTTTTTAGCCAAATGTTATTTTGCTCGTTAAAATCTCTCAGTGCATTTTCATTTAAAATGTCCATTCTATTGCAGTGGAGTATTTCAGCAGTGATTTACAAACTGGCTGGGTCGTAGCGGCTCATCGCATAACTACCGAATCTTATGTTGTTAACAACCTAAGGCCCGACACTAGTTATGTCTTCCTGATTCGTGCAGAAAATTCGCACGGATTAAGCTTGCCGAGCCCAATTTCGGACATGGTGCACACATTGGGATCCCGACGTGCCCTTCCAGACCATGACATGGATGATGCTAGGGCAAAGCTAGGCGGAATTGTCGTGGATCTTAAGGAAGTGAAGGCGCTCAGTTCAACGGCCATTAAGCTGTCTTGGGAGGCAAGGGTTTCACTCAACTATGTACATGTGATCATGGTTTGTTTTCCAATTGCCATTAATTAAGTCATGTACAATTTACGATAATGCAGATTCGTGTGGAGGAAGAATTTGTTGAAGGATTTTACATCCGTTTTCGTGACATGAGTGGTGGCTCCCAAAAATACAATATGGTTACTGTATTAAATGCTGGAGCCTCATCATACATCATCACCAATCTTAGAAAATTTACAAAATACCAGTTTTTTCTGGTTCCTTTCTACAAAACTGTGGAAGGTCAACCAAGCAATTCAAGAAATGAACAAACCCTAGAAGATGGTAAGTAATGTAAATTCATCATCCAATACGACGATGTGGTAGAAATAGCGAAATTCGTTTTAATAAACATAACTCAAAACTTTACATTATTTCCAGTACCTTCTGCTCCACCTGATGGTGTTAATGTTAGAGTATTGAATGTCACAACTGCACAGCTAAGTTGGTCCCCGCCACCACCCCAGCATCGAAATGGTGTCTTAAGGGGATATCTTGTAAGCATTTCTTGTCCATATCTTACAAAAAAAAATTTTACAACAAATTTAATCATTTCCATCGGTTTTTTATTAATTAGATTCATGCCAGAATCAACTCTACTCACTTACACACAAACATATCAGCAAATGCCACAACAACAATGTCTCTTTTGACCAATTTGTCTTCAGGGATTACCTACACAATTCGTATCGTTGCTTACACTAGTATTGGGTTGGGTCCTTTTAGCACCCCGGCCATTCTTAGAATGGGTATGTAAAGCATCACCATCTCCCTTAATGGTATTATTTGTAATTTAAAATTTATTCCTGATGGTTTACATTTTGGAAACTTGCAGATCCTGCTCTATTGGTATCAGAGCATGCAGATGGAATGCTTCCTAACTCTTTGAACAGTTTTGTGAAGCAACCATGGTTTATCGGGCTCATTGGGGGTCTCCTCTTTGTTGCATTGTTCATTTTCTGCTTGGTTATATTCCTGAGGCGTCGAGCAGCACGGCAGAAGGCAATGGGTGGAACGCTCATCAGTGAGTTTAATTACCTGATTATTTCATAAACTTCATCAATGAAACAATTGCATAAAATGATTTAACAATGATGTAATAATGTAATCATTTTTTTATATTTGAATGTATAGCTGATGACTTAACACGAGCCAACCTAAATGCACGGGATGCCGCCCTTTGGATTGATAGAGGGTGGAAAGTAATGGACACAGACAAAGACAGTAATTTAAGTGAAACTAAATTGCTGAATTGTGCCGGAAATGATCTCAATAGGTTAGTCAATGCATCAATTATGTCTCTAATTGCTCGACTGATTAATGATGATGAAGGACGCAATTTTTAACATGTCAATTTTCTCCTTAGTTTATTTAACAGCGTGCCCGATTACGCTGAAGTAGATACCCGCAACTTAAAAACCTTTTATAAGAAAGAGCCGTCCACTGTTCCTGCACCCTATGCCACTACAACTCTAATCAACTCTGTGCAGAAACGGCTAAACATGCAAGATAGCGATAGGGGATTTATGCCTATTCTTCCAAACAAAGACAGCAAAACAAGTGGCTCCGATGATAGTTGCATGAAGCCCGATGTCAGCAGCGATTCAAAATCAGATAACAGTCGGTCCACGTATAATGCAGGTTAGTTAGACATCACTCGAAGGAATTATTATATTCAGGGTTCCCATTATAACATGAAACGCATTTTTCTACATTTAAAAAAAAAATTTAGCAAAAAGAAATTTGACCGTGATTATAGTTGGGACCCTTAGAATTATTATTGAAATCTGAGAGTTATTCCCAATACATGTCGTTAGTGTTATACTTTTCAGACGGCATGGGAGGTGATTGTGGAGATGCCGGGAGCCCAACGAGCGACAGCGGCAGCATAATTATGGGTAAGAATATGTTGTCTCCCCCAGCGAAGATGGCGGCGATTCCTGATTTATTAAATCATATTCTCAAGTGCTGATATTTGAACTGGCTTTCAGATGAAAACGGAATGCCCGTTCGCAAGAAGCATGCGAAAATGTTCCGAGCAAACCCAAAACAACAATTTGTTAACTGGGCAGAATTGCTGCCTCCACCACCAGAGCATCCTCCTCCACCGAGTGACATGGGATCACCGCCATCGACTCCACCACCACAAAAGTGTTACACTGCTAATAGAGCAATAAAATCACAAGTACGTCAAAGTCAATGTGTTATTTTTTGCAAAACAGGTTCAAAGACGCTCACGGTTCCAATTCTACTTTGAAAATGGACATGTAAATATCTATACAAACTGTATTGTTTCCCCCTTCTTTCAGAGTCCACAGACACCGTGTAGAAATGCAATGTCTTACAATGCAAATCGTGGTGGTTTCCATTCGCCAATGGTTGGCAAACGGCAGCAGATTTCTCATCCTTCCACTCCGATGTTCATGGAGAACGAGCGTGGCCCAACGCCTCCCATTCGAACATTCAAGCCCCACCTGTGGGCGAATGGAGAACTGACCGGTGTCGATCACATGCCATTGGATCGGGGACCATTGCCACCCCCGATGCATCCACAACAAGGTGGAAGTTCAGCAGCCCCCATCAATTTCATCCAAAATCCGTTTATGGATCGTGGAATTCAGTCGTCCTTACCTAGTCTCTTGAGTGAACCCATCAACAGGTTCTGCATGAATGGCAGCGATGGGCACCAGTACTCTATGGTTGATTATGCCGGCACTATGCAAGGAAAGTCCTGCATGGAGTCGGATGCTGAGGCAGTCCCAGATTACAGTGATATTGACCATTATGCCCGCACAGATGCACGAACGCCCGAATCGAGCGTAGCTGGTGGGGACTTGGATTGTGCGATGCAAGGTAATTTCTTTCAAATGCTTTCAATACCCAGTCAAAATGAGAATCTCTCATGTAGTTTTATTGAAACGAGTGCAGAATGCACAACTTTATGAAAATAATTGTTGTTCATGTTTTCGTGCAGGCACACCAATTGCATCTTGGGTCAACATGACTGATCGCAGTGGAAATAGTTCATGCACTAGCGCTAGGTCAAGTGCAGCCAGCTCATCTGATGGGTCATTTTACACGGAAGCAGATTATGCCAGTGCCATTGCTCGAGCAGCTGAACACGCTGGTTTGAAAGTAGAAGGTTCCGTAATAACAGATCCCAAATCAGGTGATTGGCAAAATCATGGCCTTTTTATTCCATAATCACATAATCCTTCATTTGTGATTTTCTGTTCCTCAAGTTACTGCATTATATCGATAGTTCCTGTCACACTTCCTGACAAAATCATAATTTTTCAGGTAAAAGACATATCTTTCCATTTCGGCATCGACAGAAGCGACCGACGAGTCCCTATAGCACCGACAGCAATTACAGCACAGTCAACGAACAACACAGACCATACCAGAAAGCTCAACGGAGAAAACAGCCTTCAGAAAGTAATCACATACTTCCTGGTAAGCAACGTTTTTCTGTCATATATTGTTTCTTGGCTTTAAATTCGATGTTGACGTCGCGATGGCTATTTGCCTTTTTGATAAACAAACAGAATGTACATTTCCTTAGCATCAAATCTAGAACTTCATGTGAAGCTTCTTCACCACTAATAACATGCATGCATGTGCATCTGACTCACAAAGCAAAATATCCTAGTGCAAATGCATGCTTCACCTTAATGAAGCTTGAAGTTATAACTAATTTAATATGCTTCGGGCTCAGCTCTTGTACACGGATTTACCATTAACTCTTAAAATCACCCCCAGTAGTTCACTTTGAAGTGCATTTATACCATTTACCTAATAACCTAAGCTATGTACAAAATATGTAAATTGTTGCAAATATTAGTGTGCCCACTTTGTAATACTGTTATTAACGAATCTATGTTAGGCCAACAGCTGCCTCAATATGGCTTCATGTCCAAGTCTTTGGAGAGACCACCTATCCAAGGGCAAATGAGCAGAGTACCTCTTTTCACTGCTCAACATCCTATGCAGCTCTCCTATGGTTAGCAGAAACTGTCTCTAGTTGGCACGACGATTTAGGCCAAAGAAATGTGTTATGTTGCATTTGGGCGTAAGTTTCTCATTATGAAAATGAAATGAAAAAAATACTTTCTTTGGCCTAAGTTTCATTTTGTCAGGTTTTCTATTATATAGCTTTGCATGTGTTCTAACTACATTGCCTGGCATCAATTTGATTTTGATCGCTTGCATGGCATGCGCTGAATTTCTCATTGCGCTTGCTTTTTTACTCATTAATCCCTGGGCTGTTCTATAAGGCTTCATGGGAGTTCATATTAATTATTGAATTGCCAAACTTATTAAAATATTAATTTTGCTTTTAATTATCCTTTTCCTTTCCTAATTCCCATATGCCTCATTAAAGAAGACATTCCCATTTACAACAGGCCAAATTTCCTAACCCCTTCATCCACTCCCGCACAATCTCAAAATTCGTCTTTAGCATCCCGAAAGAAGCAACAGCTGAAGCAGCAACAACAACAACAACAGCAGCAGCAGCGAGCACCATTAGTCAATGGACTTTTGTCCCATCCGCAGTCCAACTCGGTTAACGGACATTCACATTCGCCACATAGCACACTAAGTGACAAAATGGCGGCCACGAATTACATTAAAGCAACGGCAAGCAATAACCTCCAGGACAATAATGTAAGTTAATTCATATTTTTATAAACTCGAAAAACATTCAGCTGGTATTCAGTAGGTGAAAAACTATGGCATATGCCCCTCACCAGCATAGACGCCATGAGAATGTAGGCCTCTCCTAATGGCCCATATGCTGGCAGTGATTGCCTGGCGAATGGGCAGCTAAGTACAGAAATTACATTTTGCTTTAATGTTTATTTTAAAAACAATAAAAAATCACAATTTTTGTTTGGTTTTCTGTAATTCTGAAAACACTGCTGAACACCAAGTTAACATTTACCAAAATAAATAAAAATAAATGTCATGTACCCAATACGTAATCTATTTTTCTTTGACTCTTTATATTTTTCAGGCTGCTGTAGTTTGATTTGTGTGTCAAATCCCAACTGAAATGTAACAGTGCTATTCGTGAATTAGGAAATGTTTCACGAAAGTGGAAAAGAATAATGGAGAGACGTGAGGATTGTTCTCACTGCGTAAAGCTGCTTATGGCATACAGGATTTTGATTTCATATTTCTTTGTGTAAACTCTTACATGTGTTTTAAAATCCGATGTTTGATTTTTTATCTGAATTGTAATTATACTACTGTCTGGGGGAATGGACCAGTGTCCCACCTTGATAAATTTAGTTGCTGGGCAACTATGTGTTGCTTGATGGGGAACGTCCATGCACGCCATGATTGTGCGGGTATGAAAAGACCGAATTTTATAGGTTATTGATTTATGTGATTTCCCCCTTTTCCTTTTCTTGTGTCCTGCACTGCCTACGCCAACAATGGAGATAAAGGAACATTTTTTTGTTCCGAAGCTAAAAATATTAATTATGTAAATATTGTAGGTCATAGATGATGAAAACTTTCTAAAATAAGGAAAAAGCAAGGCTGGAGAGATTTGTATATGCCTTTTTCTACGAGGACTTTCAATACTTAAACATTTTGTGTGCATGTACAGAGAATACAATGTGTAAGTACCACTGGAATCACGTGGATATATTGTACTTGAACATTTTTGAGCACCCGTAAAAAACTGTCCAAAAAGAATATTTGTTTTAATATGATTTATCAATAAACGTATGTGATTAAATTGAGACTTGCGATTTCATTGATACCTTGGAAGTTAGAGAAAACAAATGTCCATATACACACAACTCGAAGCAGTCTGATGGACCGCCATAAACACAACGAGAAAGTGATTTTCATCCAGGCTGGCAGTGGTTGCCACATACCAGGGGCAGCTAAATAACCCAAAAGCAAAATGATGTAAATTATATGAAAGTAAACGTCAATGCGAAATTTTTGACAAAACATGCTCGTTATATACGAGAAGTGTACTTGTCTTAACCGTGAATGGAAATCCATCTAAATCTTAAGTACTTATGCTATTTTTTATATTGCTCATTATCGCAATCATCATTATTACTGGGTTTGACTGTATGTCGAAGATGATATGAAAATCCATTTTTGTTCGTCTAAAAGTATAAAAATGTCGAGTTATATTCTCTTAGAAATTTGGAGAGGATGCTAGAACGACCTGAGCAGAAACTCCAGGAAGCCATTGTGCCAGGACCACATGCCGTCCATCAGAAACCAACTTCGGATAATGGAAAAAGTTCGTCCTCCATGAGCGGTAGTGAAAAGAACGGCAACAAGCATTTTAGAGATGAGAAAGTTTCTAAACACAAAGCCACCCGCAAGACCATCGCTGTGCATGCAGGAGTCCACCGTACCGATTCTGAGCCAGTGAAATTGGAAAGTGAAATTCTAATTTTACTTCACCATTGAAAAGTACCGATTTAGAACTGCACCCTTATGATCGATGTCTAATGGCAAATATAACTGTATAGGAGACGACGACTCCAACTGCCATCAGGGAAATCAAAGGAACAAAACAAGCACCCAGTCAGGGAGAAAGTCACGGACTCAAGAAAATGTAAGAGAAAACCTTTTGACCATGATGTGCCGAGAATGCGATATCTTTCTTGTATTCTGCAATTTTATCCCGTGGTATTGATGGTCAAAATTTAAATTTTGTAATGTGCTCGAGCTATTACCTGAATTTTTTTTTTTAATGCTGCATATTCCTATTCAAAATAAGCAGACTATATTACCACTTAAGAAATTGTTGATGTAGTATATGCATGTGAAAAATCCTGATTGACATGCACACACATTGTGTGTCCATTTTGTAGTTTTACTCTAGTCGGAGCACCAATGTAGTATGTCGAATTCTAGGATGCATTTCATTGAGTTTCATTTAGAATGATAAAAACAATCTAAGTACATTTACATACTTATTTTATTACCCAGTCAGGCCACACAAAAATGATCCCATATGACCTCATCTATCAGCCCATTATGGATTGGAATTAGGGTAGAAAATGTTGTTAAAAGTGTCATGTCTTGTGAAAGGGTCATGACCTAACTGACTATATCATATATTTTGGCATATTATTAATTTGAAATTTGGGAAACATCACAGTGATGTCATATTTTGACCCATGGTCATTTCATAACAACGGAGCACCTGTGTTAGCATTTCGGCATTTCTAATACCTTTATGCTATGCTTGGATTACATTATATTCACATGCTAACATGTAAAATTCCGACTTACCTTATATGCAGTTGTTATGCAGTGTAATCCAAAATGTAATCCAAAGTGTAATCCAAAATGTAATCCAAAGTGTAATCCAAAATGTAATCCAAAGTGTAATCCAAAGAGATGTTCGTTCACAGGACACTACTTAGGAACACTGAAAACGTTCGAAAACGAAAATAGAATTCCATTTTCGAAAAAACCGGCAGGAATGTTATCCGTCATCTGATTGGCCAGTCCACTGTGACGCCTGAAAATTGGCTGGCCAATGAGATAACGGCTCAATATCCTCTATGATATATGCCATTTGTGTTCAATACGTTTATACAAATAGGTATAAATAAGCTAATTTTTATGTTTGTTATGAACAGATAGAATGAAAATACACTAACAGCTTTTCTTTATTTTTGCAGAAAACTCTTTATTACAATATAACAAGGCATAAAGTACCAAGGTGCCATTGGTACCGAGAGTATACTCACGCTTTATTGCATCAGTTTTATTGCATCGATGATCCCGCCATCTAGTGGACATATTTGGCAACTCTGGTAAGTTTTATGTATTTATAAAATAAATGACTTATTTATGTAAATTTAAAGAAATTGAGCACATAACGTAGACGTCAATGTATATGTGTACAATGTTTTATTTAAAGAAATGCTTTTACAAAGGAGAAAGTACGTCCCGAAATTACCGAAAGCTTTTACAGGGGTGTCCCGAAATTTGAGGACACTCGTCATTTGAGCTTCATTATATTATCATTATAATACTTGAACGTCCCCTTTTTCTTGGCAGCATTAAGCCTGACTTGAGATTGGGTTCGATACCCGTGTCGGTAATCCTGATTGTGGTTGTCCACAATTCCGATCCCCATCCCTCGTTGCTTCTAAAATTCCTCTAGACACTTTTGATGCACATTGTATAAGGTTAGGGAATTTCAATGACAATTGAAATTGGTCACACTGCTCGCATATGTCTCGTGTTCTTGACGTCTTCATGTTGTGCCTGTGACATACACTGTACATCTTCGAATGTGCTTGGAAGTTACATTTTCAGTACAGTTTTTAAAGTTTTGCACTTGCCTATGTACTATTTTAATCGAAGTTAGTCGCGTCTCAAACTAGCAAGATGTCCAGTGACGATTTGGTAAACCTCACCGGAAATATAGATGCGAAAAGAACGCCTACTGTTGATTTGAAAGACAGGTAAGCTTAGGCCTAGTTTTAGATCTTAAGGAGCAACATTTGCTCATACAGTAGTTCTGCCTCAATAATAATGTCGCTGGTGTTGATCAGTAAACATTATGTAGAAATCCTTTTTCTATCCTGCACTATTTTTGCCATGTCATTGACGAATCTGCTCGTCCTTGCGTTGAACATAAATGCGCACTGCATGGCTATACACCTGTTGATGTTTCGAAATGTATAATTCCTGATTGGAATGTTAGGCCTATTTGTGAAAATATGTTTTTGAGTTTGAATTGGATGCCCGACCTCGTTCGTGAAATGCAAAAGGTGAATGGTTTGAATTTTCAGACGAGTATATGATTTTCTGAAATAGTTGTTATCCTGAGATGATTTCCTGTTACACTGATGATGTATTCTGAAATCTAATACGGTATTGGATTTGGAGTGGTAGCTAGGGGAGTTAATAAATGTAGCTGTTGCTCGGTTATTTTCTTGAAGCATAACCATGGTTGCCAGTAGATGTTTGCCTAGTCAGTTTCTGTTGCTGCATGACATTGCCTGCTACTCAAATGGTAACGCTTCATGATTTCTGCGTCCTGCTGTTGCTTGTCATAAATTCTTGCAAAACTGCATGGTTTTACCTACCAGTAATACAACCTTGTGTAGGCTATTGTCAATTCTGCATTAGTCAAGCAAGTTGAAGGTTGAAGCATGGCTTTTTGGTGGATATACATAGAATAAGAAGAGTAAAGTGGCTTTAGCAAGTAAGCAATTAGATTAGAATTCGTATACGTGGTGGTTTCATTTTTTGGTTGTGATGTGCACACTTTTTGTCATAGGGACTAGGTATAATATTTTTATTAGGCCGACTGATCTTTCCTGGCTACGCTTGCTTTCAATTAGGCTTTATAATCTGGTGAAAACATATTTACAAGCCCAGGTGTTAGTTTTTATTCCGCCTTTGAAGTTGATGTTATTTTCGCTTGACAAATGTAGGCTGTTATCGCTAAATTTGAGCAGCCCAGCCACATATGACTGGTTTCAAAAGCGAAGGCAGAATATTCGCCCTTGGGGGACCTTCATTAATACCAGCAGTTTCAAGCTCCCAGCCAATGCTGGCCATGGCACTCAACGCATTGTTCAAAACGTTGACTACTTTCAAAGCAACTACATTTTCGTCTTCATTGGATTAGTTTTCTATTGTCTGTGAGTATGAATTGGCTTCTTTGAAACTGCAGCTGTGATTGTTTTGTGGTGGTGGTCGTAATGTTATAGTCATTACCTCCCAGATTTGTTTTCTGATTTCAGTTTGACTTCACCTTTGCTTCTAATTGCTGTAGCAGCTTCAGCTGGAGCCTGCTATATTATTAGAATAAAAAACGCTCAACAAAAAATCAAACTTTTCGGTATTTATACAGCTTTAATCAATATGTTTAATTACAATAATATTCTTTGACATGGACGATCATTAATCAGATTACCTGTATGGGCGTTGTTCTAAATCCCATGGTGAATTAATTCTGGTTGGTTCGATGTTGCTAAACAGGTCATGAATTAACCTTGGCACAGCAATATGGGTTGGTTATGCTGTGCTCTTTTCCTCTGTTCTACCTCGCAGGTGCAGGATCAGCCGTTTTTTGGATCATTGGTAAGATAGTCAGAGCAATCTGACCAAATAAACCATGAAGGGAAGGAAACAATGCGTTACTGAAAATGGCAAATTTTTCTGTAGGTGCTTCGTTTTTCCTAATTATGCTACACGCAACCTTCTTTGCTATTGAAACTGTAAATTCTGGAGAAGCGAGTTTTGATCTTCAAATGGAAACTGTGTAAAGTGTTTCTTTGGCTTAAATTGAAGCCATTTGCTGAATTTTCTAAGCATAAGCGAGGCGTTTGTTGTATAAATAGGCCATGGTAAATTATATTTATGAATGCACTGCATATTTTTTGTTATTTATGAATTTCCTGTAATAAAACATTTGTGCAATAGTTAGCATTATAAATTTGTTGTTTAACAAAAATATTTTCATAGGATTCCAGTTCCAAACTGTTTTTCTTTTCTAAAGCAATTGTTCCACCCTCTCAGTTCTTGATTTCACATTTTTAAAGCTCATTATTAATTTCTCCTAATCTTCGTTGTAATTATTACTGAACAAAATATAGTTGGTTAAAAACAAATACCATAGTCAGCCATTTTAAATATTTCTTGCTACCTTGGTGTTCGTCCACACTTATCCTCTTGCTTCCTATCACTGACTTAGTAACGACCTTCTGAACAATAAAAATCCGCATTTTGCGATATTAAACATTGTTACTAAACAAACGAAACACGTTGCTTCAGTTTTTAAACTGGCAATAAGGCCACATTGACAAATTCATAATGTGTGCCTTGAGAATGTTATGGTTGTGGTATTCAACACGGAACTTTATATGCAATAAACTGCAAGGTAATGACATATAATGACACCTCCACGATATCCTTCTTTGGTACTGGTTTTATTACAGATGGAAAAAAGATTTAATGTACCGTCATAACAGCATATGCCTAACTGGTGAACATATGATAATGAAACCAGAAGAAAACATTCTTGATACGTTTTGTGGAGCAAGCATGCTAACCAACCAACTGCGCATAAATCATCATTTAATCTTGGAATGAAAACTTCCCATATTTTTTGCTAGATGCACGACTTAATAAATTTACAGTAGAAAGAGATGTAATACGGCCGTGTCCCGAGGTTTTCTCATTACATAGTTTGGGAGTAATTTAGTGACTAGCATCTATCGAGGTTATCAATACTGAAACAGTTACAAAATGTCTGTAAACTGGATTTCTCGAGCCAACTAAAGACCCTTTGGCCTTTAATACATCCTTTTTTCTCGCCGTGACAATGAAATAGAAATTACTGTGCAACAAAAACAACAAAATCGTGATGCAAACGAAGATGAGGCGTACTTGTTATTATAACCAGATATTTGATAACGCGTTGAATGTAAGTGTATTTGTATAGCTAAGAAGTTGGGAGACTCGTTTCACACATGTTCTTTGGGTATAGAATTGGGAGAAGATTATTAATATAAAAAAATGTGTGGAAAATGCACAGTCCTAACTATAACGAATGATTGTAAGCCTGTGCGTAGAAAATTGGGGCTTTATCAAGTGTAGCGTGGATTGAGGATCCTTTTATATCTAAGAAATTTCCAAATTATCCCAAATACACGCATTCTCACACCTCTTCATTCACTAATCCATAATAGGTCTCATTTTCACGTTGTAACATAGCCTTTGCATACATTCTATCTCAGCAAGAAATTATTTCGAAACAACTAATCGATGACATGATTAAGAGACATCAACGTGACTAACATCGACTTGGGGATTATTAAAAACTGGAATTATTCCCGGGAAGTGCCGGTTGCACTGGTTGGTATGAAAAAATCCACCATTGCATCAGTTGCACCATTCTTGTTCAACTCAGAGATTTGTAAACTGTCAATTACTAAAACAGTTCATTAAATATGCCCTCCATGTGAAAATCCCTTGTGAGCTCTTAATGATTTGCAGTGGGAATTTAGTGCAACCTGCAAAAATGTCTTAGCTAAGTTCGCTTATGCGATCAAATTTTCAAACAGGGATGCTAGCATTTATAAAACACCTCCTAGGTTGATCTGTTCCTGTTATTTGGATTTCACTCCATGCAAAGAATATACTTGTTATCATGTCAATGGTGTGTGCAAACAATTCTTTGAATTTTGAATGATATCTGACATGTTCTATCTACACTTTGGTGTATTATTGTTGGGTGTCCTCCAAACTTTTCTTCGGGAAATTTGGATAAAACTAACGGAAGCACCCTACGGTATGTGAGAGTGCTACCTACTGTAAAATGCTTAACTAACAGCACACTAACATGGAATGAAGGTTCACAATGGCAACAATCCAACGTGCATATTGGCATTCAAAACTGGTCACTCAGTAAAAAATTCATTTTGTGACAATTAGCAAATCATAACAAAAGTGGTTTGCACTGTCTAGTGTTTATTAGGTATCAGGTAAAACGTTAACTGGTTTGCCAAGTCTACGAATTGTACAATGAGATTGGTTAAATTGCTGAGCACTAAGCTAGTGGTAAGTTGTAGAAGTTTACATTTTCAAAAATTCGCTTTATAAATAGCAGGTAATACCCCATAATAATTGAGTCTGAAATTCGCGTAACACGCTATTTGTCAGCGTTTGATTTTGTATAATTTTTTTGGATTGTCATAATTATGGGGAATCATGGGACGGGTGACAGAACGTATACGTACACACGATTAGCAAGACCAGCCTGTACTAGTTATAATTTGTTTTTATTAAAAAAAAACCTTTGTGGAGATTGGTTGTCCCACTCGAAACGATTGTGCGTAAAACACTCATTCACCATTTATCATTAAATACACAATAATCTCATACCTCTGAAGCGCTTTCCTCACTCCTTAATACCTCTAATTGTCAACCTTCAGACAGATATCCTATAGATTATACCTTTTTTTCCTTACATTTCGCTCGACATACTCTACGCTAGAGAAGTTTGAAGCAATTCAAATTTACAACGTAAAATGCGATAGAAAACGAAGGAGTAATGTCGATTTCGTAGCTTAATTGGCAATGGGATTTTAAGAGAAGAATGAAATAATATCTGCAGAAAACAGCTGAACAGGCCGCCAAGGACAGAGTCCTGATTTAAAGTTGATTTAGTTTGTTGTGGTCCCTGCCCCTGACAACGGAAGGCTTCTTTGGGCAGCCTATATCCCATCTGATGGTCGGAAAATAATGCAGTCAGCTATGATCCTATTCCAGAAAAAATAAAAACGGAAACATGAGCAAACTCTTATAAAGATTTCATTGTATGCATAGTGTCGTTATTTATATATTTTATTATATATTATTTATTTTTATTCATTATATATTATGTTATATTATTATATACATGTTAACATATATATACATAGATCGATTACCTGGATTATCTGACGTTGGTGAATTACTGCCATCCTTAACTTGCTTCCTCACCCTATAACCTCGGAACGAAGCTTGGATTTTGGTCGCGGCCTTTTCCACCTCCGGGTCGTTCAGATCAATATCAACTTCTTCTTCCTATAATCACATGAAACCATAATGAAATGAGCATTTCATTTAGCGGATGCCACTTGGGGGCGGCAAAATTCCATCATGAATTGTGCTGGTGTGCCCTCTAGCACTGGAAGCATTTTGTGTATTCTGTCGAGGATTCAAACTTATTTCGTTTCCCTAAGGACGTTCAAATTACATGTCAAACAACAGTTTTCGTGATTTTTCGAACACCCCACCCCCTTTAGTGATAACATGATGATTGACAGAAAAAATTGCGAATTGAAAATCCCACTGAAATTTAAGGCATCAGTTTAATATTAGTTCTTTTTCCTTAATAATCTAACGTGTCAATGTCAGTAAATTACTAGTTTCAATTCAATTCAATTCAATTCAATTCAACTCAGTACCCTACTAGCAGCATCATGCATGTGATATGCCATGTGGTAGGGGGTGTAATCCATCAGCACAATCGTTGAAATACATGTGCATTGTTTTTTTTATGATATACCAGTTTAAAATCGTCTTTGATAAAATGTTTCGCTCTAGGGTATTCTCCGAGAAATTAATAACTGTTAGCTCGTATAGTCCAACATTGTTTTTACTTAATTTCAGACAGCATGATTTCACTTGCATGCCGCCAATCCACCCAAAAATGGTGACATACTACTTGATCATCTCCCCACCTCCCACCTCTGGAATCATCATATTCCGTTATACCAGTTTGAAATCAGCTTTTGAGGAAAAGTTACTTTTGGGGAATGACGAACTGTTTATTACCATTGTTGTACTAAATTTCAGAGACTTACCACCGCATTTTTCTTGGGTGATGGCAGGTCGATTTCGTCGGCCGTCTTCTTCAGCTCCTTCCGAACTTTGTGTCCTCGAAACGACGCCTGGATCTTGGCGGCAGCTGCGTTTAACTCGGGGTCACTGGGGTCAATTTCCATGTCTTCTTCCTGCAAAGAGTCGGACAGGACAGGCCGTTATTCGCGAACTTTGTTAAAATGGTAGGCCATCATCGGCATTGGTAGACCACTAATGACTGCAGATGACACTGGCGCCAGCATTACCATGGCTTCCAAAACTCTGGATTATTCTATCAACGCTTGAACCGAGCTAATGAAAGCGGATTTTGTGGACAAATCAGCGCATATCTGGGACGCAAATGGCCCGAGATGATCCTTGCGGAGTATCCGACAATTCCAGTGGCGGTTGCGTGGCCTGACTCAATGACTCTCTGGAATGGAGTGCCGAAATCTCTGTAATGGCAAATATAACGCCACCTAGGGTTGCCAAGACAACGAGCTGAGAGCCGATTGGCCTACGCCGGGGCCAGAATTTGCGCAAATTAGGCAACCTGGTTGCGCACGAAAAGCATGGCTGCACATTAGAAACACGCGAGGAGTCATATCACATTTGCTACGGTTCTTGTCAGTTGTAGCATCGTTGAACACGCTTGCTTTCCCACACCAAAAATCATTGATTATTTTTCTGCTAAAAACACCTCCTGGCCTAGCATTTCTGTGAAACAATAGACTCTTGTCGGAATGCGGTAAACGTTATCCAAAAATGCTACAAAACTGGCCACTGCTTCTCCAAACATTTGATAGGCTGTCAGTGATTGCCTGGCAATCAGGGGCAGCTAAATCAGAAATTACAGGGCTACATTATGTATGAAATGTCTTTCACATTTGGAGTAGGGACTATGCGGTATTAGTATAGTATGTCGCCACATGTATCCACATGTACCACACTCACTCCTAACCTAACCTAACCTAACCTATATATATATATATATATATATATATATTATAAAGAGGTTAGGTTAGGTTAGGTTAGGTTAGGAGTGAGCCAAATTCTT
>JAQFYZ010000358.1:0-46929 GCA_034695085.1 Cylindroiulus punctatus
TCTCAGTAATTTGCGATTATTGACTGTGATCACAGCAGTTTTAAGGGGTGTATCATTTTCACGTTGAGCCACTGTATGTGGTGGCGCTGTAATCGCAATTTGCCTTGCATGGGCCCCCTATCTACATGTAGATAAGCCTGTAATAGTTCAGAGCTCAGCTGAGCCATTTTCACTCTGGTAGATTAGGAAGTGTTAACTTTTGATAGAAAATTTGCACCTGTGATTTGGCTCGAAGAAAGGTTAATGTATATCAAGGTTAGAATCGCTTATCATCGCTGATTCGCTAGTTTTCCTCATAGGCCTAGAGTAAGGCGCAGGTTGTGACATGTGCTCGCCCTTATCGACCAACGTACGTGTGACTGTGAAAAGTTTTGTGCTTTGACAATTTGACATTTGTGAACTTTGACTGACAACAATTGAAAACATGCCAGAAGGCCCCGAGCATCATCTGGCGGCCAGGTATGTCAACGAGGCTGTGGGCAAGAAGATTTTCAGTGGTCAAATTGTAAAATCTGATGTAGCCAACAATGCCAGTAAACACCCTGATATTTCGTGGAATGAGAATTGTGCTTATAAAATACACGCGTGTGCTCGAGGAAAAGAAATGAAATTAACACTCACAGAAGTTCTACCACGAAATGCAAGAAGATCTGCCACAAAAGGACGACTCCCTCAAATGATGAGCATTTTTTTCCAATTTGGAATGTCTGGATGTTTTCGTTTCGTAGCCCAGTGTAGCATGCCCAAGCATGCCCACTTGAGGTCAGTGCAGTTGCAATCTGCTTTTTTATTTTATTAAATTTATGCAATAAAAGGTGACGTGCATGCATTATGTCATCATCTGTTAATGCTGTTCATCAAAAAAATTGATCGATCTGATCTGGTTACAATTTTCCAAAAACTTTAAATTTTTAATTAAGAATTATGGGTCTAATCAGGTTGTATTTGTGATATGGGCTTTTGTGAACGATAACATCTGCTCCGGTATTGTTACACGATGAATTTTGTGTCCTATGTGCTGTTACGATGTTGATTCAGTTTTCGAAGTATCGATATTTCGGGCATTTTATCAAGAAATAAAGCTTAGAAAACTAAAGCAAGCAAAAAATTCAACAATGAACTTGCCGTAAATACATCAGCAGTAATGGCGAAAATCACACAATTATCAGAAGGATAAATTTGGATAGCTAGGACAGAGCGAATGACTCATTTGGATCAGGGAAGATACCATAGTTTATCCAAAAACTATATCCAAAAAGCCTATTTGTGATAGATATATGGACTAAAATTTATCACAGTTATCTGCATTGAGAGTTGGAATTACACGTAATGGCAAATGGGGGTAGGGGGTTGAAAACGTAAGGTTTTTATATATAGTTATACAATTGATGACATAATGCTTGAACGTCTCCAGAATTTGATGGGTTACATTTACGTTGAAAATTAATGCGATAATTTTAATTAGGTTTTTCACGAAAGATGACGAGAATTGTCATGCTTTATGTTTTGTGGATGCTCGAAGGTTTGGGAAATGGAGGGTAGGCGATGAGTGGAACAGTGAAAGAGGACCAGATCCAATATTTGAATATGATGCATTCAGGTAGTAAAGTATTTTACGAAAGTACATGTAGATGCATTATAGATATTTGTGATATAATCTTGAGTTTGAAGAATTTTAATTAACTGTTCTGTTGAAAACAATTTAGATGTAATATCTTGGAAAATGTCGCTAAATCTGCATTCAATCGTCCAATTTGCGAGGCTCTACTTAATCAAAAATATTTCAACGGCATTGGAAATTACCTCCGCTGTGAAATTCTTTATAGGTAAACTGCAGACAAATATATTTTGAATATACTGCAGTACATTTTCTCCAGGGTTTGCTAACTTGTCTCAATTTCAGAGCAAATGTGGCTCCATTTGAGTGCGCAAGAAATGTGCTAGAACCCCTTGTTTCAGATGATATAAAATCAGAAAAGCCAGATATTTTGAAGCTATGTTCTACAGTTGGTGGAGAGATTTTGACTCTAAGTGGTAAGTTTAAATATTTAAAGATATGGTTAGTGAAACACTGACAGATGACATCAGTTCATGTGAGTGGTATAACCATGCATTTGGTAGATCTCTTACGTTGTACAAAAATAAGAAAATTTACTTACACATAAAGCATTTCCTGGAAAGTTTATAACTTGACAATTTGTCCCTTAGTCGAATTTGCTGGAAAGACATACATGTACACTGTAAGAAATAATGTTATTCGTGTTTCAGAGGGAAGTGCTAGGGTGTATGAGCCTTATAACAACGATAACTACATTGTGTTAAAAAATTGGTTGCAATGTTACGTCAATCCTGACATGAATAAGCTGGTGGACCATCAGGGAAGGACGGTTTGGTTTTTTGGAAATCCAGGCCCTTTGGTCCCAAAAGGTGAAAAATCTGTACCAATAATTAATAAATCCTTTAAAATTTAAAAGCACCACTCACCTATTATTCCATTAAATGCTTTATATTGCTGTCTTCCTAGCTGCAAAATCTAAGCAAGCTCTCAAGCAGCTACCTGTAACTCCAAGAGCAAAGCGTTCAAAAGAAAAAGCAAAACTACCTGTTAAGCAAAAGGTATGCACTATTAATTAACCGGTTCTTGTATGGATGTCAACATCGATGGAATGCATAAGTCATGCAATTAAAACCATGGTCATCCCAGAAATGTTGGCATGCATCAGGAATGCATGCAGGAATGAGATACTTAACATTCCATTATAATTATGTTGATAAGCTATTGGTGATATTTTGAATTTGTTTTGCATGATCAGCAGCAAGGTTTTCCGCCAAAATTAATATCACATCGCTATGTTCATAATGATTTAGGATGTCATTTGTTTTCCTTTGAAACCATGTTTTAGAAAAAAACAAGGTCAAGCCCTCGTGCTGCGAAGAAGAAAACTAAGGCTGACCCTGAAGAATCTTAAACTACTGACATTACATTAACATGTACATTAAAAATTTTGAGACACCATGAAATTTACTGTTTGCAAGTTAATTTTGTAAACGTATTTGTATTATATTATGTACATTGCATACATGTAGTTTATGTAACAACTGCAAAAAACAGTGCAAATACTGTATAAGTAAGGGCTTTCACAAACAGAATTTTTTTTTTCCCTGCAAAAATGTACTGGGCACCGGGGCAGCATAGCAAACCTACTGTACATTGCAGGAGACGTTTAGTGACTCTTCTAACTTGCAGTCACCGTTTGCCATACTGTCCCAATGCTTTTTTGCAACGAAATAAGCACATTCATTTTGTTGCAAGCAAAATAAAAATAAATACCCAGCACTGACGTTATCTTGAGTATCATTAGGGCAAAATAATTAATGATAAATATACACGCAAGATAACACCATGTGCATTAACTTTTTTAATGTGAAAATTTTACGTTTTTTAGTCTTTTCTATATTTATTCGCTCCTTTGGAACGTCTGATGGCATGTAAAATGAAAGACCAATGATATGTATCCGTACGGGCATGCAGTTCCATGCGCGGATTAGAGTGACAGTGTCCACAACCTCAGTAGTTTCGTTTAAAATTCCCTACTTGTCAATCTCGGCAGATGTCTTCTTTTCTAATGTCCTCCACTCTCGTTCATGGATTTCATCATTGATTGATATATGGATTCTCTGGCTAATAGATTTGCAGGGGAATCGAACTCCACAACCTGAAAAAAAATATTTAAAAAATTATAAAACGGCAAAAAATCATTGTAAATTATTAATTTTCAATTAGTTTCCAAAAACGTGTAATGTTACCTCTCCCGCATCCATTGTCATAATCTTCTCGTAGTCCGAAATTGTGTTAAGACGATGTGCAATTGTCAGCACTGTGCAAGCTTTGAACGAATCCCTTATAGTGGTTTGGATAAGACGATCCGTTTCGACATCGACTGAAGCAGTGGCCTCATCCAGTAGCAAAATCTAAATCACAATAAAAACAAAAACGCAAATTAAAATGTTTTCAAAGCGAAATTTTAATTAAATGAATGCCAAGACATCGACAACAACACTTGCCTTGCTATTTCGTAGAAGAGCTCTGGACAAGCAAAACAACTGCTTTTCTCCTAGAGAAAACATTCCGCCTTCAGCATCTAACTTGGTGTCTAATTGTGCAGGTTCCCTGGCGATCTGGTGCAATAGCAAAGTAATAATGCAAATATTAATTGTAATTATTAACTGTATAAAAATAACAAACATGTGACAACTTGTGAAATTTGATGTCTAATATCGATTAATTCTCAGGTATTTTGTAATCTTACACAATTATAAATTTGTCAAATAAGGGACATTCAATTACTGTATCATCATCATCACATGAACTAATTGTCGATTTGATTTCTGGAGAATGTACCTTTGAATAAACTTGGAAAGGAAATATTTTGGAAGTTAGAGCCAATTGATTATTAATGTTGTCGCATTTTCTTAGTCTTAGTTTCTTACTAGTTATGTTCACATAGTCAAGTATTTTGCCATCCCCTGGTTTATTAGGTTAATTTCTTCAACGCTTTTTGATGCCAAACTTACTTTATCTTTAAGATGCGACTTCTCCAAAGCCTCCCACATTTCCGTGTCATTTCTGACACCGAACGGATCTAGATTCCACCTGAAATATCCATTAAAATGGTCAATTTTCAAATTTCATAAATAGAAAATAAATTTAAAAAATTTAACTGCATAGTTAAAATTCAATTATACCTAACAGTTCCTTCGAACAAGACTGGTTCTTGAGGAATGACGGCGATTTTTGACCTCAAATCTTCCAAGCCTATTTTTCCGATGTCAATACCGTCAATAATGATGTTGCCTCCACACAGTTCAGTCAAACGCAGCAGTGTGCCTATAACGGACGACTTGCCTGAAATTGGAAATTGATGAGTTAAAACGAAGAAATTGCAATTCCTGCATATTTAAACCAAGTACATGACAAAATATGCCATGTTATTTACTACAAACAAAGTAAAGTCTTTATGAGCACATCATCAACATAGAAATTCCACATGATGTTTATGCAATAAATAAAAAATATGACTAATGCAAATGATAAAAATTTACTTTTGTCATCAACATTATCTCCAATTTTTACCTGCGCCAGTTCGTCCGATTATGCCAACTTTTTCTCCTCCTTTAATATCTACTG
Organism: Cylindroiulus punctatus; assembly: GCA_034695085.1. Taxonomy (NCBI): domain Eukaryota; kingdom Metazoa; phylum Arthropoda; class Diplopoda; order Julida; family Julidae; genus Cylindroiulus; species Cylindroiulus punctatus. The sequence goes on from JAQFYZ010000358.1 coordinate 5,189, forward strand.
TGAGTTTATGCAAAACCAAAGGTAAATCCGGTCTGTATCGTAATTCGGCTTGATTTATTGCAATGGCCCCATTCTCAGGCCATTCTTTCCTGGGACGGTTGCTTTCAATGATGGATGGAGCCTCCTCTTTTAAATTCTAATTTTATATACGCGTCATTTCATGAATTTTAAGGAATGTTTTAGGATGAAATATCTCAGTCTGACAACATAACAAAGATGGCTAACCGTGCAATATTCAGCAACTCTTTCGATGGATATCAACCTGGCCATGAGTTCAGATTTCCATCTAGTGACGTTTGCTAAAACGGCACAAACCTATAAATTACAATAACAAGGTTAGATCTACGTTTGCTTCAGTTGATAAATCGACAACTATTATATCGATCTTACTCTGAACATTTGCGACATGACCAGCCCAGCGGATGCCGGATCTATTGTGTCTCTGGTGAAGATGATGAGGAATCCAGTCGCAGTTAATACCAACCAACTTAACGTGTCAATGCGAAAAGCTATCCATTTTGACGACAATTGAAACAAAAGATAAGCTGCCAAATGCTTGTTGACCAGCTCTCGGAATCTGGAAAACGAAATACAGACAAGAGTCACTTTTCATATTAAAGTATTAATAATCCGAAATATTGTGTTAAGTTTAATGTACAGTGTATTTCCTGTTCCAAATTGCATGCAATATTCATATTTCAACCCTACTTGTCGAGTAGACAACAATATCACCTGTCCTAACTGACGGAAGTTATCCTTTTGTGAAAAACTTAACGGTCCAAACCATAAGAATACAACCTCTGATTTTCCAGCAGAAAATATTAATAGGCAAGTTCAAATAAATTGCACTGATTTGAATTTGACACTGAATATTTTCAGCCGCGTTAGCTGCCCCTATAGTCAGGCAATCACTGATAGCATACCAGCAATTAGGATAACTCCACTATCCGACACCCAAAATATCAATGTACATGTACGTCCCAAGGTAAGTTACAAGGACATAACTTTTATGCGAAGTGTCTATGTAATTAAAGGGTGTTGTATTTACACTGTATGGATTATGTTAAAATTTCGACATAGGCCCCTATGCATGCGAAATGTTTTCTAAGATGTTTTCTACGTCGATGCTATTTCGTCTTACTTTTCTGCCATCATCTTCTGTTTCTGATAACATCTTATAACTGGGATGCCCTGTACAGTTGCTTGTAGATGAACCAACAATGGCGGCCGAAGTAGGTTGTCGACACGTTTCGTCGCTCTCACGCCGCTGTTGAGCAAGGTGTCAAATGTGAAATAAATAACTAGAAAAAAGGGAAAAAGTTAAATAATTTCTTGAAGCAACTCGTAGCAATGGAGAAAACATGAGCGAATAAAAGTAATTACCGAGGATGACTGCGAGTGCAATTAGATACCATGGTAGGTAGACTCCGATTAAAATGAGTTGGAATGCAATCATCATCATTGATTGAACGCAAAATTCAGTAACGAATGGAATTTGTACATCCACTGTAAAACATAAACTTTTTCAAATATAACGTATTTAAAACTCGTTACCAGATTTGTAAATGTGCACACACGTTCGTCCATATCTCTAGAAAATCTTGCAATGATTCGTCCAAGAGGTGTGACATCGAAGAAACTCATGGGGCTTCGAATGACTTTCCAGAACATAAGATGATGAAAACTACTAGCACCAGACAGCAAAACCTAAAATATTTCAAGTTAGATTAATTAAAAGGATCGAATTCAAAGAGAATTAGATCAAAAATAGAGGTGTCAGGTCAGTAATTTTCATTCGTTGTTTCAACCAACCTTCCCAACAGTTAATCCCTTAATGGCGCCGAATATGAACATTAATATAGCCGATCCACCATAAACACCCACATACATGTTCAAGTCTAAGTTGTGAGTCACATCAGCCTTAAGGTCAACATCATTACCTGCGCATTTCGAAGGTGGTAGATCAGTGTTATCCTAAAATCAATTAATATAGTGTAATTTCATTATTTGTTTAAATATGTTTCGGAAAGTGTGTGTTTATTTTAGGTACGTTCTTTCAACTGTTTTTGCATATCAAAAGTTGCTCTTGTCTTGTTCCATCACACTTTCCAATTGGAATAAATGTTTATTATTATTTGTAATATTAATTATTTTACATTGCAACCAGCTCCATCATCCATCCATGACTGTAGCCAAGTAGCGTTGAAAATCGAGGCCAAATTGAAAAGGACGATCGTCAAAAAAGCGAAGAAAGACACGAAGTATCCGCCGCAATTTTTGCAGTAATAAAAAAACGTCTTCATGGACAAAGATGTGTGTTTGTCGATTTCCTGCTTGATCATCCCAGTGTCCACCATCGGTGCCTCTGCAAGTTATTCTCGGAATTTAATTGCGTTTAACCGCATTGTTAATACTCGCATAACTTTTAAAATACAGTTCAGCAGTTTTAATGTAAGTTATTGGTTATATCTTTTTTTTCACTTTTTGCACACACACTAGAATCATGATTAGTTGGCTGAGTTTGGGAATGAAATTTCTCAAAATAATGGGAAAACTTCATAATATGCCATACAATTATAAAGCTCCATAATTAAAATGAGCATCTCATTTTTTGTTTTTTTTAAAAAATAGAGAAGTTTGCTTTTCACCGAACGTTGAAAATATATTTGAACATAATAAAAAAAATTTAATCGAATTTAGGTGCCAGCTATAAGATATTTTAAGATGCAATTGTAGTTTAAGATCTTGTTAGAAATACATACCATCGGGTTGAGGGATTTCATCTTCAGCTCCTGCTTTACTTTCCTTATTACCTTAATTAAGAATTTAAGATGGTTATTACATTTTTATATGTAGCTATCCGAATTGTATGGTAAAAGCACAAAAAATCGAAAAATGACCTACTTTTGTCTTTGCTTCTTTCTTCTTGATCAGTATGGAACATTAAGGCGTATTCCTTGCCAAGTTCAATTAACTCCTGATGAGTTCCTCTTTCCGAAATTATGCCATCTTTCATCAATATGATGCTGTCGCATTGTTCTAAGAGCTGAAATGGGGATATTTTAAAACTGGGATCCGTGAAATCATTTTTACGAACTTTTTACGATGCTTTTTCTGACTTACGTGCATGGCATGGGTCACCAAGAGGGTGGTTTTTCCATTGGCTTTCAGGGCCCTCTGAATGAAGTGATTAAAAATGTGTTTCGCCACTTTCACGTCCACAGCCGACAAAGCATCGTCCAAAAGGAAGATTTCGCGATCACTGTACAATGCCCTGGCCAAATTGATACGTTGTTTTTGACCACCACTCAGGTTAGCCCCTCTTTCACCAATCTGCAAACGAAACGACATGTCATTCTAGATAGATTTTGTGACAGATATTGCCGAAGAAGACAAACGTGTATACAAACAATTGATATTTAAATGTTCATACATGTACGACTTATATAAATCATCTGCGTTGGTCCAAAATAATTTTAAATCAATATTTTTGAAAAAAGATTTAGTAACACAAAAGCTCATTTCAAAAGAAAAACGAAAATTGTTGCAGAAATGTACTTTAAACCCAATGTTTCTTTAAACAGCAATGACGACATCATCCTTTGGCCATCATCGCTGCTCTAAGATGATGACGTAATACTTGAACATTCCATAATCGGCTTCATTGAAAAGATACGTACCTCAGTCAAATCTCCGTTCGGCATCAAAGTAAAATCGGTTTCCAAACAGCAGGCAAATACGGTCATCTTGTACCTAAAGGTAAAAATAATTCAGTTTTGGGTATTTTGGGAGCAGGCTCTGAGCCTTTGACGGCAATTTCTTTCTTTCAATAAAATCAGACTAACCTGTGCTCATCAAATGGTAATCCAAAGATTATATTATCCCTGACAGTTGCATGGAAGATCCATGCTTGTTGAGTGACAAATGCGATTCTTCCTTGCCTGGCCACATTGCCTTTGAACAGCGAAGCCTAAGTGCGAAGAATGGAATTAATTTGCATTAAAAAATAAACGGTTGCTTATGCTTTACATTATGCCCTCCTCCTAATGTTCATGCAATATGTTTGCATCAACTTTACACGTGCAGTATGCAAAAAATGGCACCTTCTGCGCATGACCTATCTAATGCAATTATTTCGTTTTCTTGTGCCTAAACTAGCAAAATGTAAACAAACATAAAAATATTTGTTTGGCTGCCCCTCAACCGTAGGCAATCACTGTCAGCCTACGAGCCGTTAGGAGAAGCACAAGTTCTCATCGTGTCTTCGGGGGTTGGGCAGCAATTGAAAACTTCCTTATAATAAGTTGGGTATTTGAAATTCCTTGAACCTTCATAACTTTCTAGCAATGAGTTCCAGTTAAAATGCACTTACGTCACCGGTGATGGCTGACAGGAGCGTGGATTTTCCAGTTCCAACATTGCCACAAATGCCAATAAGTTGGCCCTGTTTAAATGAACCAAAATTAGGATCTAGACACGACAATTTCACATAAGGTGGCACAAAAATTCACACCTTTTCCACAATGAGGTTGACATCGTGCAAAACTTCGACTTTATTGTCGGGCTCTTCCTTGTCTTGTTTCGCATCTTCCGCATTAGCTTGGATAGTATCGATGTTTTTCTTGTCCTTTTTCGGAGTTTTCGGTGTTTTCGGTGGGTTTGGTTTTTTGGTCGGTGTCGAAAATATGTCGTGCCACCCTATATCGGCATTTACGATGTTAATGGCATGATGAGGGTTGACAATTCCTTCGTCGCTGGGAAGACTGGCATTTTCAGTTAACAACATTTTCTACAATGCATAAAAGCCTTTATAAGTACTGCAGAATTGGTCAAATTGTCCTCTTTCGTTGTAATTATTCTGGAATCTAATATTGCGAATTTGCTTAGTTGTATTTTCCTGCATAGTCTTGCTTATTATCCATCCTTTTGATGTAATTTTGCTACATTTTCGTACTTGTGTGACATGTCATTTTATGTTATGTATTTTACCTATATATTTTGTTTGATGCAATTTTCCTGCACAATCTGTATAATGCATTTTACTATCATTTTTCCTTCCTTTTTGTTGTAACATTCCTGTACTTGGGGAAATCTACCCCCATCACATGACACATCAGGTGCTGACTGTGGGTTTATGAAATTTAATCGAATTGAGTTGATACTCACTGTAATTCGTCGGCAACTAACTAATCCTTCGGAAAACGATTTCACAGCCATTGGCATAATGTTCATTGGCAAAAGAAGAGAGCTGTACACAGATATGACTGAAAATGCCTGAAAAAAGTAACAGACCGTTTTACAAACTGTCATTGAATATAATTGCTGGAGCATCACACTAAGGTAAGAGTTCAAACCTGTGACGATATAAGACTTGTGCCTGTCATAACCATGCCTATGAAGCTGGCCATGGGGGCAACAACTGCCAATGTTGGAGATGTCGTCCAACTCATACTTTGTAAAAATGCTGCTTTTCGCAACGTGACCTCTTCTCGTTTCCTGATATCTGAAGAAGAAAAAACGCCAAAAAGTTTCAGTATGAATTCAGAAAATCACACGTTATACAGGTTTTATGAAGTGATCAGCGAAATCGTTACCTTACCCTTGATTTTTCCTGAAAATGCCTTCTCCCACGCATACATCTTGATGAGTTTGATACTGGATAACACTTGACTCATTAAACGAATTCGGCTGTCAGTGATTCGCACTGCTTTTACTCTAAATGCACTAGTTTTTCGACCCACCATGGCCTAAAACATCGAAAAATTGAAACAACACTTAAACTTTACATTCCTATCAGAAAATATTATAAAATGAGATGTTTTTCTGGGCATTTTTATTTTTAAGGCTGATTGAAATAGTTGCCAACCATGCTAAAACGGCTTTACACCCCCCTGGATTTAACAAATTAATACAAACGCTAAAGACACACTAATTCACTGTACAATAACGACAGTAAATGGCGTTGCGAAATTGGACTTAATCTGATATATAGAGTTTTGCAGCTAACACGTAAGATATATTATTGTTCATATTTACCATCATAGGATAATAAGCTAGAATCATAAAATTCCCCAACAGCGACCATGGTCCAAGCGTTAAGTAACAATAGACCACATTCAAGATCCACATGAGCGGAGCGCCAACCACCATCATTGAGAGCACCATACTTTGAAAAATTCTTTCTATATCAGTTGTACTATAATTCACGACCTAAATACAAGGAAAGAAGTTGAATACATAAGTTTAGGTGGATTGAAGGTTAATTAGAATAGAACTACAATCCGAATCTTGAAAACACAGGAAAAGAAATGAAACTAGTTCATGTTTCATAATATGCATGTCAAAGCATAAAATAATGTATATTAACGTAAATAGAAATTAGCGTTTTGTTGTGAAGGTATTTTTTCCTTTGTTTGCTTAATTCAAAATACTCGTATTACCTCCGCAAGAAGTTCCTCGCCACCAGATTTAATTTTTAACACCTTGTCGTAAACTGTAAGCAATACGATAAATTCGTTAAACATTCGACAATGGTTTGTAGCTAATTTATGATGCCACTTGATGATTAAAAATCCTACCTAAAACTTGTACCGCTCCCTGCGCCCATATACCTGTATGCAAATAAATAAAATGCATAACGTTTATTAATCAATATTACTATATGTAGTGTACAATTGTAGTAAACACGAAAATATACACACGTATGCCATAATAATAAGGGGAAACATCGCAAATTTATTAGAAATGACGTCAATTTCATCATTTGATTCATGAAATTGGTATCTGGGTACAATTCTGAGCTAATTATACGAGTTGCGAGAATAATTACTGCAGAAAAAAGGCTGAACCCATTGAAAAGAAACATATTTGACAAGTGTGTGCCTCAAGCATGGATGAAATTCCTACGTTTCAAATTAATGTTATTGCGCATATTTCCCGATCAAATTTTGAAAGTGTGTGTCCTATTTGGAGTTTACCATTTAAGTTGGTTTATTTGAATTACTTGAGAGTTACCGTACCTGATTGAGTGCCAATGACCCAGAGAAAACTAAAAACACCATTTCTCGCGAATTGAGCTAATGACAGTTCGAGAACTAGCAGTACGCCATACCACATTGGCTCGTCTTTATCGGGTATAAAATCCAAAAGATCTTTTAAAATCCACGCCTAAAAATAATAAACAAATTCAATTTAGTTCATTTCAATTCACAGGTTTGATGAGTTCAACTATACTATTAAACGGGGGGAAAGGGAAGGGGATGAAGTCAACACCCATATTTAGTAGAAGGTTACCACCTCATTTGGGTGGAGTCAGTTGGCGAAATTGACCATTTTGGTGATTTAAAGGTGACTTTAAAGTTTGTTAAGATTTCTTTGTGTCTAACCTAATTAACCTAAAACACGATGCCATATGTAGCTGCCCCAATGCATGGGCAATCACTGTTAGCATGTAAAAGTTCCTTAGAAAACTTGCTTGGCATATTAATAGTTAAGAAAACGCCAATGTTTTTAGAAATGTTAATAACATTGGGGACTAAATCTAAAGCGGTGAATTTGCCCGGTTATATAAATAACATGAGTCTTAGTATTAGGAAGAGGCATTTTACTGTACATCAGCTGTTAATCAGATGCACCTCGGCCATGTTGGACACCAAGGCTAAATTAGAATGACAATTACAGTCCGCACACCAAACTGACAAATGGCGACTGACATGTTAATTACCAGGAGCAGTCTTTGCCGGACATCTCGCATTTTTCGCATCTTTCGGTTTAATAATTTAACATAATCGCTAAATTTAAGTCTTACCTGCAAACCGACAAATGTCAGACTCGCATGCAGCTATTAGTACGCACCATTGCGTAGCAACGGATATCAACTGGCAAACGCTAGTGTCTTGTCAGTGCCTAAACCCTGGTATTTGATAGTTTTGTGCGAAGCTGACATTTGTTAGTTCGCTGCACGTCATTTGCCTACTTACCGGTCCTACGAAAGCCAAAGTTGATGTAAAAAGCATTCCTACTGCGGCTACGAGAAGTGGAACTTTATTAAATTGCCAAAGGGCCCTAGCTAGCGATGCTTCCTTCCCGCGATTTTTCACCTCCAATTCCCAAAATCGAAACAGCCTGAAACAATTGAAAAATGTCATTGTTGATGACATGTACAGTAAGTCATTCCTCGCAAATTGAAAGGCATTTACACAACAAATTAATACAAACGCTAAAGTTATTTTTTACCATGTAGAATTTTCTGTCCAGTATATGGCTATTTTTTCTTTAAATCGTGAATTACGCCGTTTATTATTACAAAAATTAATAAAGATGAGAAAAATTCTTAATTGCACGTGCGCGACCTAGCACGCCCTGAAATTGGAACACGTGCACGTGCTCCAGTTAGCAGCTATTCTGCTCCATGAAGTTTATATTATATTAATTTGTAGTTTGATCCGGTCATCTAATTTCGCTTTTGAAAACATGCACTTACCGTTGATTGGTATGATAAACAGATTCTCTTTCGTTGATTTTGCCCACTTGCTCAGGATCGACCCCTTTCCTGGCCGCCTTCCACATCCATTTATCCATCCAGTTGATACTGATATACGAAAACAACCCGAGATTGTAGTTTGGAATGTTTTCCTTTTTCCTGAAAAATAACAATAAAAGAAAAAAATGCTCGATTAAACATCAAGTAAAACAAAGTGCTAATGTACGAGGTGAAAAATGGACACTTTTTATGAATAAAGGTAGCATGATCCATTCGATTAACATCCATGAATAAGAAGCTAAACCGTTTGTCGTTGAATAGGCCAGGAAATAACTTTGTGAAGGGAAAAAATGCAAAGAAATTGGTATAAAATGAAGTTTACTGCAATGTTAGTTTCACGTATTCATCGTGCACGTGCGTTGTATTTTCTTATTTATGAATCAGTAAACTTAAGCAATTGGCATTAAAAGAACTGAGAGCACCTGCTACAAATGTGCCCAAAATCTTTATATTTCAACACTACTTGGCTAGCACAAAGTCATTTTTGTTTCGTTTTTTTGTACCTAACTTAACGTAAATAAAACTTAATTTAATTTGTGATGTTACTGCCCCTAACAGCCAGGCAAACATTGCCAGCCTATCAGCCTCAGGTGACAATGACACATTTATGCAACACAAATCGACTCAACAGGTGGCGTAGTGTAGAACTATATAAATAAAATTGCTTTTGAAGCAGGGGCTATTTTATAGTACAATCGAAATGGACTATTTTGAAATCGTTATCATTTACGCCCATGTTTCCTTGGAAGAACTTGGGTAAACAAGTATATATGGGTTTAGAGATGACATACTTATTGGATGGTTGATCAAACACATAATAATAGGAAAAATCTCCAAAAATGACAAATTAATGATCATCATCCGAATTACGGATTATCAATCAATATCAATCAAGCACTTTGCAATTAACATGTTCACTTACTTTAATGCCTATTTAGAATTTAGAATACGTGACTTACTTTGACGCACATCTGATGGGAATCAAAGTTTTCAAGGCGCTGCTGTATCTGCTGATTCCCTTCTTGTGATGCTCTTTTTCTTGAAAATCTCTCACCGATCCGACATCGTCATCCATATTCAACTTCTGGTCATTTTTTTCGATATTATATTCCGGGATGAATCCATTGTCGTTGACATCGGTCACCTTTGTGTCATCTGCCGAATGGTCACTGTCGTGGTCAGATAACTTCCTTTCCTGGGTTTCAGGTTCGCTGTGTGTAGACTCAATGGAGTGGGACTCAGACTTGATGGAATGGGCTTCGGACTTGATGGAATGGGAATCGGACTGGTGTCCGTTCGATTCTCGATCATCTTGACCATTTTGGTCATCCGTGACATTCAGCTCATGACTGTCGTCTTGTTTGTGATCGAGTACTTCCGACTTGTTGGAACCAGATGCAACAGATCCGGCATCATCGTTGTCATTTGAGTCGGACATCTGTGAAATCCATCAAAAATTACATTATCGAATTGTTATATCTAGATCGTTGTAGAAACAAATATTTGCAATATTCACAAATTCAAGAAGCAGATCCTGATCTCGGCCTTGCAATGTAAATGAAACTTACGTTTTCACACGCTGAATTGCAAAATTATTAAAATTCTGTCAATATCCCTATTACCTTCTTGACAGACCTAGCTGGGCATTGATAAATTTATGTGTTGCTGGAGGCGAAAATCAATGTAATGATTTATCAATGTAACTAGGCATTGAGCCGTCACAGACGAGCCTGCCATAAATGCCATGGCGTGTCAACAATCGTCATCATTTTCTCCACCCTCCCACAAATGATGACATTTATTGGACATCTCAAAATTTGGGTAAATTTGTCATCCAGATATGCAAAAAAATTGTCGACCGAATGAAGTTCACATTTAACGAAATTTTCGGCAATACTATATCAAAAACGATGCATTTTAGTCACACTAAAAGCACATTTGATGAAAGAAAATGCCAGGTTGAGGCAATAGTGCGAATTTTGACCCAATAAAATTTGAATTTAACGATATTTGCATCAATATTATATCGAAAATAATGCATTTCAGTTACACAAAAAGCACTTTTTAAGATAGAAAATACCATATGGGGGAGCAGTGCGAACTGACAACAAATAATGAATTTTAACCTAATTTTTTTTTTAATTGTGACTCATCATTTGGTCAACCCCACTCCAACCTGAACTGCTATTGAAAAGTCTCTTGGAAACTGTCTGTTCTATAACGATATTTGTACTAATACAGTTTACATATGGAGTAAAATGAGTTTCAAGAAAGTTTCTAAATTTCGTTTTATGATTTAAAAGTATCTCCATTCGAATAAATGAAAAATTGGTTTTCGATAAAAAAACCAGATTAAGTTTAAGTAAGTCATAGTAAGTACATTAACTATTTCGAAGTAACTTTAGCTTGATCTCTTCCCCAAAAGTGTTGCAAAAATATAAATGTCCACGCAACCTATAAGTATACCAGTAGCCTTTCGGAATTTCGTATACATGTAATTTATATGCCAGTAATATCACTACGTATGAGATTGCTACGCAGGATTTTTTGTTGCTAATATAGCCTTATCAATTAATTTTATCTCGCCTGAAGTACATGCGTCGCAAATATTTTTTCTTTCTATTAAAACACTATTATATGGAGGGAAATGTACCTATTATCTCGCAATTTAGTGAAGTTAGAACAATAACTCCAATTTGAAAGTTGTAGAGGAGCGCGAAATTAGTCTAAAAACGATTAATTTAGTATTAAGGAACGTTTCTGCCAAGTAATTTCCACCAATTTCTGGTATGGCAGGTTTGGTGCTCTTCTGCACAGCTTCGCAGTATGGGTGAAGCAAACCATGGATATATTTCTTGAAAGGTACCAATTCTCAGAATTCTACATGCCAGTGGTATCAAAACCTTGAGGTATGCATGTCACTAACAGCATTGAACTAGGTACCAAAAATTGGAAACCAAAAATTTCTACTACTAAATGACCGTTTTAGAACAAATTCGCCCTCTAAAATTTTCCATTTGCAATTGTTACTCTAACATTACCAGATTTCGAGCTTTTAAATTTTTCGAATAAAGTTTCAACAGATGTGAAATATAAGATGATGACTTACTTTTAAACTTATGGCGTTATCAGTGAGTCACTTTAAGGCACATTTTAATTTCTGTTGTGAGGTCCAGTTGTTTTGAGAATCTCGTAGTATATCCGTGCGGCACCAAGTATAATTTACGATAGGATTGTTCAGAGGTCGCCTTCGATTATATACGAGCCGGGTAACAACAACGTCATTGTTACAGTGATGCATCACGAAATCCAAATAAATCTAGTTTCGAAGCAAACTGTTACTCTTTATCTGGCATTCTGGCTATCTATCTGTGAGCGATCGAGTGAGTTGATATTACGCAAATCAGTTTACGAAATGCGAAACAAGGTTGCAATCCACATGGCTTCCTGCATGAGAGTACAAAAATGTATAATTAAAAAGCTCGTTGCGATTTATGGACAGAAATCATCATGATGGTAAGTACGAAGAAGGAATTGGAAACCTCGCAAAATAAACTAAGACTCAATTCAAAAGGTTTAAGTAACACAAAATGAAAAAAGTTGTTAATTTATGCAACATATTCTGTCCACCATGCAAGTCTAATAATATTAAAAAGTGCATGTACAACTTTATTATATATGAAAGTGCGTTACTGCAAGTATGAGAATGAATAATAACGTATAATTGAAAAGCACTTACAATTTATGGACAGAAATCATCATGATGGGTCATTTCAAGAAGTACCAGTTTCAAATGGTCTGCCAAAACACATGGCACCTCAGGTGCTGACTGTGGGTGCATTAAATTGAATTTTAAAAAATGTCACTGTATGAAACGTTACTATTCAAATGTTTTGTTGATGAACTCACCAACATACTTTTGGCACATTGATCCCAATGCATTAAAGTCCTCAATTATTCAATTTCAACAGCTTGTAATGAGCTGTCCTGTAAGAAACAGACAAATTAATCGCTTGCACAACAATTTTCAAAATCAGCGTGGAAACAATAGCAATTAGAATACATCATAACAATATTGCGAAAATAGATGCTGCCAGTTGTCTCGCGTCCATTAAGTGGGTAAAAATGAACATCGCTAAAGTGTTTTTAATCTGAAACCTTCGTCTTTAGGCATGGTTTAAATTACGTTTGGCTAGAAAAATGAGTTATTTTGATCACGATCCGATTATAGGTTACAAAAGTGCTGTCATTTCGAAATCTCAAACAGCTTAACTTCTGGGCTTTTAATAGTATGTGTTAATGTCCAATTAAGGTATACCTTTAATTGTGTTCTTATGTGTTACATGTATACCGTTTCTGGGAAAATGCCAAAACTGTCACTACCGAAGTTTCTGCATTTAAGGTTCAGGCTCTGGGCCAGATTATTAGCAATATCGTTTTTATCCCTTGCAATTAGTGGTGTGCTACTGTGTACTGGTAGGGTATCTATGACGAAGTAAACCCAAATTTGCTAATCTCTGATGGCACATAAAACCAGAAATTTGACACAGTGACATGATGACAAAGCTGTAGTTGTCCTAATTCACTGAAACAGTTCACTATCTTAAAAAAAGTGATTTTTTGTATAATTGCTAAATATGTGCATTCCACCAGGTTTTAATTCGGGGCTAATTTGTGAATTTCTTGCACATATTCAACATCAATCGAATAGTTATCGAGTGTATATGAGGAAATAAGCTATGATTTACCCATCCAACATTTGTTAGTTACTATTTGGATGAAGTAATGTGTACATCCATATTTGGACATAGTAGAACCCCAGCCAATAGGACAAGTAAAAGAAAAGCACATGTTGCACTTCTATTGTTATGATAAAAATTCCGGAAGTAACCAGATGATAGCAGTTTTTTTTTCCAAAAAAAAAATTAGTTGATATACTATAGCCAATTTTAATCGCTTAAATTTATCCCATAATACAACTGTCACATTGCATGAAATGCTCCATCGTCATTTTGCGAAAACAATGTTACGAAATGTAATCTAAGTTGCAAAAAAACATGTTATCTACGTCATGATGAGTATTCTAAAATGTTGACAAAATTGACCACCAAATATTTTATCTTAAATGACTAATCTATGTAAGAAAATTTTTTTCAACGTCAACAGTAAATGGGTAAAGCAGACTCAGGAAAGCAGTCTTAAATTATCAATACGAAATTCGCCAATTGATATGAAATCGACATAAGCCTACATAACTGTATGCTTCGTAGGCTCAAATATTTCATTATCATCAACGTTAACCTAAATAGATTAGGTAGCATTTTGATTTTTGGCCTTAACTTTCATTGTAAGAACAATTGCATTGATTGAACGGTACTTGATAACTCGTACGAGCAGATATGTAGTTTTTATATAGCTACAAAATGAGTTAAAGTAACAAGTTTAAGTAAAACGTGTGAAACTTTATGGTATAGAAGAATCAATGGTATTATCACTACATGTATATCCTTTTTTGAATCTCATGCCTTATTGACATTTTTCATTATAACGTACATGTCATCAATTTAAATTGGTAATCACTGCCTTACAAAACAGGTTAACCAAATCGGAAAGCAATTACAATGATGTTATTATAATAAAGCAAATGACTTCCTGAATTTATAAACATTTGATACATGTAACCATTTAACTTGAAGAAAAATTTGATAAGAACGAATTAGAAGAATGTTCCACCATTTATTGTCATAAATTAGAGACTTGTAAGTGAAAAGTGGTGCAAAAAGTTGTCAATCATGCAATGAACCAAGCGTAACGATATTCAAAAGGGTACAAGTGCAACAGATTTTTCAATTCACCGATGCACTGTAACGTGTATTCTTCGTGTTTAATTATCATTTTTCAATCTTACCAACATGTTAGATATTCAGATAACCAACGAATTTTAAAATTGCAAACAAATCGTACTTTAGTCAGGATGCATATTGTTCGAGTTGTGATTTTTTCTGATTTTGCTACATGTATATCAGTTGTACAAATAACACTCGCGCGAATAGTCCATATAACAATCATGACGTCAAATATGCGAAGGGTGTTTCCAACCTGGAATTTCATATCGTTTTGAACTGATATGACTTTAAACCAAAGATAAAGTGAGATATGGAACTACAACGTCATCATGCACGGTTTTTTTGCTAACAATTTTGATAACATTCTTTCAAAATTGTTATCCACGATTGGAGACATTTTAATCAGAGAACTGGTCTGTTATTCATGTGCCTGAGAATTTTATTTTCAGAAAAAATACTACAGTAGATCTCATTACTCAATGGTGTAAACAACGTCATTACAACACATGTGACGATGTAGATTTCGGTGTAACTTGCATCATTTATCAACATTTCAGCATTGTTTGCGACAAGCACAGAAGGAAGAATGACAAGTCAAAATCTACAAATTAAGATTCATGCAACTATAAGCTACATTATTACAAAAACTATTTTTTAATCATTGACTTACTGTATATTTGTAAACGAAATTAGCAAAATGCCAATTTTAGAAATGTTTTCTTTAAAACAATGCCAGCTGAACAAAATGCATCGTATGGTATGCAGTAAAATAAATATTTACATTTACACGTACACGGTTTCTAAAATACACGACTCTATCAGTGCTTTTTTAAAAAATGCTGGACATCTGCATCAACCAAACATGTTTTGCAATTTCCGGCATTTTTACGTTGAAGGTACATGTATAATATACAGGGTGACCATAAAGTCATCCCTTCATTACATTTCAATTCAATTCAATGCAGCACCCTGCAATTACAAAACAACTGCAATTACAAGACCTTAAAAAGATTTTTGATGATTTGGAAGGGAGTGCCAGCAGGCGGCGCTGCAATTGCTAGAATCGAAAATGGCATCTACTGTACAAAGAAAACCCTCAAAATGGCGCTGATATCGCGTGACCAAGTCGCCAATCAGTGTCAATATTGTGAATCAAATACCTGAACTAAAATACCTACGTTACATGTAGGTTATACATTTTTTCCCTAAAATGTTGACATTTCAGTAGGTTGTTTAAAAAAAAATTCTTTTGTAATTTGGTCAAATGGGCAAATTATAATTTTATTTAAGTAAGACTAATAGTTTTTTTGCAATTATGACATGTTCTACATTATCAGCTAGTGAATAGTACATATCAGTTCAGTTATCGGCTCGCAAGATCCTTATATCTACCTGAAAAGTTCCCTGAGATAGAAAAGCAAAACTGGCCTTGGACTCGCATTTCATTGATTTCGCGCAAACTTTAAACAATGACAAGTGATAGCTGTTGGCATGTCATACCATACTAATTATCAAGTGATACCATTCAGTTTTAATCTCAGAACGGCATCTTCGAACAGGAAAATAGCGTCAACCGTTCTTATCCCAATATAATGGGCTTTTGTTGAAGTGATGAGAATGCATTATGTTTATCACTGAAAGATAAACCGCAATTCCTGTCGGTATAAATCGTCTTCCAACGACTGAATCCAAGTGGATCTTATCATTTAAAAATGGGAAGTTTCGTACAAATTTAAGTTTAATTAATCATTTCCACAATTATTATATTAAATTAATTTCTGCACTCATAGGACACATTGAATTTAGGCACATAAGTCAAGTGAATTGATTTAAACATACATGTATTTACAGCATGGATTTGATTCTTGATTATCCACTTCTCATTATATAAAGGTCAACAAACTATCACACAATCTTGCTGATTGCAGGTTACTGAGTTGAATTGAATTTAAAATAAATCCTTGATCTGGTTTATAATACGAGCTTATCGTCCAACTACACTAGTCTCAAAGATGGATTATGCTATATGTAGACATGGCTTTTATCACTCGATATCAAGTTTATTTACATTTGTGTATGCATTTGATCAAACATGTTGCCGACCTCGTATACAAGTATAGCGTGTCATGTCAAGTGTGGCTTCATCCGATACAACATTTTATACACACTTAAGTTACATGTGCATGAACTGCCCTTGGATTGGATTTATTCGAAAACAAATTTATATGTGAACCCCACTTGTCAAATGTAAAGAGTGACACCTGTCCTAGCTATGGCAATTTATCCTTTTTACGTTTGTGTTTTATATTGTTTTTTGGCTTTTTTGTCCTTGTAACCTAACTTACCCTAAACTAACCCATGTTTTATTTAGCTGCCCTTTCGCCAGGCAACCACTGCTAGCGTCTGAACCGTTAGGAGAAGCTCACTTTCTCACAGTGTCTATGGCGTACTATTATATAGCACAGCCAAAAACTGGAGAAAAAAAGTGCAAAATGACATAAGTCGCTCCTTTTAACTAACCTGCTAACGTTATGGCTAAACATATTGGTGCTTTCTAGGTTTTTGGATAATTGCTCATATTGTAGGTCGTAGTCACAGAAATTGTCATCGGGGTTAACGTGTTTTTTAAAACGCTCATTTTCAACTCCTGAGAGTTACCGACATTAATAATCATAGATAAACATGAGAGAATGACATAGAAAAATACAAAACGATCAATAAATATAAATTAGCGAGTCAATGGGATGACCCAAAAGCTTCACGATGATATTCGTGAAAAATTAAGTTAAAAGGCATTGTGTGCCAATAAATAAAATATTTAAGAATATTTGCTTTCCAGCATCGATTTCATCATGCTACGAAATAAGGAATCTTGTCCCATCAGATTTGTTGGAGAGTCGAATTCAACCACCTAATAAATACGACAATTATTTTCCCAATTTGCCTATTGCTAATTCAACTGGATAACTTTGATGTATAATAAAAAACTGCCTTACCTTTCCAGCATCCATCGTCATGATTTTATCATAGTCTGATATGGTGTTCAGACGATGAGCAATGGTTAATACGGTGCAATGGGCGAAGGCGGTTCTGATGGATTTCTGGATTAATCTATCAGTTTCTACATCAACTGATGCCGTTGCTTCGTCCAATAGCAAAATCTGAAAATGAATTTCAATAACATACATGTAAGTATATGTATTGGCAATACAATTTAGGTTTAGCAAAAAAAATACCTGTTGCTGAATCAAAGAAGAATTTTTTTTATTTAACTCTTCTAAGACAACTTTAAGCTAATGGCTGAATGCACCATGGGGTGATTAAACAGGTTAATTTAATTGTCTTCAGGTAAATATTCCAACCCTAATTGTTGCAGACATTAGTGACAGTCCTACTGGCTGTCTTTTCATGTGTTTTTTTTCCGTTTCGTGATTTTTCGAATTTACCAATGGATTGCCAATATTTAATGCAAATTGAAATTTTTTCATATGATCGCAGGCAGTCGTTGCCAACTCACGTGCAATGCGGAGAAAATCACTTTCTCATTATGTCAATGGCGGAGGGGCAAAAATTGGGGAAAATACCATATCTGTTTTTTAAATTTCATCAGACCCAACTGTATGCCTACCTTACTATTCCTTAGAAGCGCCCTCGCTAGGCAGAATAGTTGTTTTTCTCCTAGAGAAAATATTCCTCCTTCAGCATTTAAAAGCGTGTCCAGTCTTTGGGGTTCTTTGGTAATCTAAGGTAACGAAGTTATAAAATTAGTGGGAAAACTACTAGATTTAATTATTATTTTGCTCTTAAGTGCTTACTTTCTTCCTCAGATGGGCCTTCTCTAGAGCGTCCCAAATTTCATCATCTTGAAATTCGCCAAATGGATCTAAATTCCACCTGAAATAATGCATGATTAGTGAATTTTGGAAATTATAACACTTCGAAATTACTTCAGTAAACCTTACCTGATAGTTCCTTCAAACAGGACAGGCTCTTGTGGAATAACGGCTATTTTAGATCTCAAATCTTTCAGTCCAATTTGAGATATGTCAATTCCATCGACGACTATCGAGCCAGCACAAATTTCCGACAACCTTAGTAACGTTCCTACAACCGAAGATTTTCCTGCTCCTGTCCTCCCAATGATGCCAACTTTTTCGCCCCCTTTGATCTCCACCGTTAGTCCTTGCAAAACTAAGGGTAGTTCCGGTCTGTAGCGCAATTGAACATCTTTGAAACTTATGGCTCCTTTAGCTGGCCATTCTGGCACTAGTCGAGCGTCATTTATAACTGCTGGAGCTTCTTCGGTTAGGTTCTAATTAACATCAATTAAATCACGACTTTAGCACTAGTTAGTATTACTCAATTAAGAAATTCGTAAAATGGCAAGCATGAGAAAACCATTAACCTGGCAATAATCCGATATCCTTTCAATGGAAATCATTCTGGCACTTAATTCGGATTTCCACCTCATGATGACAGATATCACACCGCAGACCTAATGAATGGAAAGAATGCAGCATTAAGTATTATGTCATCAATTTTGGGGGTGGATGGGGTTGATCAAGTTATCATTGCTGTTAAAAATTGAGTTAAAATCCCTCGTTTACCATTCGGTTTAGCAAAATTTTCATGGTCTTTTTCTTATGAAAATGTACTTTTGTGACAAAATACAATACAATATTTTATCAATGCGAAAGTTACTCGAATGTTTAATAAAACTTTGGGATAAAAATCCATTATTTGTCATTCACAAGTTTTGCAAAAACATTTCGCCAATGGCGTTTATCTTTTGAAAATGTACTTATGCGTGACTAAATTTAATCATTTATGCTCTAATTTTGATAGAAAAACATTCAATTCAATTCGAAAGTTTTTCGGTCATTGATTAACGTCAACGCTATGGGTGGTGGTGAACGTGGTCGTCCCAAGTCAAGTCTTTTAAACTGTCTATATGCTGACGAGTAATTGCTTTGTTTGAAGTATATTGTTAAAACAATCCAAGGTGGGTAAACAGGTTTACATATCAATTTTCTTTTTCAAGACAGTTCTAAAACTAAGATGCCTATCTGAATTCTCTGAATCTGATTAAGTCAAAATCACTTACCCTGAATATCTGCACCATAGCCAGTCCAGCTACAGCCGATGACGTGGTTCCTCTGGAGAGGATGATCAAAAGTCCAGTTCCAGTAACTACTAACCAGCTGATGGTGTCGCAGCGGAAAGCCAGCCACTTTGAAGACAGTTGAAACAACAAATAAGCGGACAAATGTTTATCCACGTGAGTTCGAAACCTAAATTTTTCATACCATTTGAATTCCCACTCATTTGTTTTATTCGCACTAAATCATTACTTCACGTTCTGCAAAAAGTGATGCAAACTTACTTTTCGGCAAACATTTGTTGTTTTTCGAAGCATCTTATTACGGGCAGTCCTTGGACAGTTGCGGACATGTGAACAAGCAATGGGGGACGAAGCAGATTTTCCAATCTTTTTGTAGAACGCACTCCAGGGTTGAAGAGTAGGTCAAAGGCGATGAATATTACTGAAAAATAAAATTAAACGATTTTCGATTCGCTTATTTTCGTAGAATATCATAGATTTTAGAACGCAACAATGGCGGATTTGCGTTAGTTTACTCACCAAAAACAACACAAAGTCCTGCGAAGTACCAAGGGTATAAGACGCCTATGAGTATTAACTGGAAAAATGTCAGCATGTACGTTTGCGATACGAATTCCAGACAATAAGGGATATAGCTGTCACCTACAATAGTAGTAAAACAAATATGAAACAACATTCTTATTTTAAAAATTGTCCAGCATGGGTAACGTTCAAGTATTACGTAGTCACATTTTTATGATTTTCATACCCCCAATTTTGTAAATGTTAATGATACGTGATATTTCCACCCACTGTTTTCTAAAACAGCAATTATTACATAATTTCCTCCTCCTCAATCCCCCTAATACAACTTAATACTTAAACGCCCCCATATCCATAATCATCTTACATTCGTCCATATCTTTGGAAAATCTGTTAATGATGCGGCCCAATGGTGTGGTGTCAAAAAAGCTCATTGGGCTTCGGATTACCTTCCAGAACATGGTGTGATGAAGGGCACTGGCCCCTGTCAACATAGCCTGGTAATGAAATGCGGTTCATTAAACAACGGTAATCGGACATGCGAAGATGAGAAATCCGAAGATTACTTACGTCTCCCATGGCAAATCCCTTCAAAATTCCAAAAAGAATAATGACAATTGCTGAAGCCCCAAATACGCTGATGTACATGTGTAATTGGGGATTTAAGGAAACGTCGTCGAAAAGCGTTTCATTGCTGATAGAATTATTCAAAGTAGAGTTCGCCTGTGAAAAATATCAATTTTGTTAATTGACGTCATTGTGTTGGACAGTTGTAACTAAACTTTCGCATTAAACCTACTTCCATTCCAGAGCCTGCATCCAGCCATATCTGCAGCCAAATGATGTTGAACATGATGGCAGCGTTGAAAAGAAAGACAACCAAAAGAACCAAGAGGGAAATGCAGTAGCCACCACTCATCTTGCAGAAATACAACCAAGATTTCCAAGACAGCGATATACTTTTATCCACTTCCGCTTTAATCATAGACCCTTCACTCGCTGTATCCTCTAAAGAATACGCTCCAATTAATCTACAGGTCTATGGAGATGATAATTGCATTACATTTTCAAATTCATTCATACCAATAACTTCCGCAGCCTTTTTGAACGATTTCTTCCTAGAGATCTCATTAGTGTCTTCAATTTCTCCTCTTTGGCTTTTATCGGTAGTGACCATTTGATAATATTCTCCACCCTCATTTACCAGCGTTTGATGAGTGCCCCTTTCGCATATTTCGCCGTCTTTTAATAAGTAAATGTAATCGCAATGCTCCAGGACCTGAAAAGGAATAATGTCACTAAATATCATCGAAGTACAAAACACTTCGAAATTAATTATATCAAATTAATCTGAGTTGTATTCAATTTTTCCAGTAAATAGATAATTTCAAAAATGTCGTTTAGTAGTTTTCATTCCAAAGTTGTTCGGTTAGGTTATTATCGGTTAAGTTATTATCTTGTCCATTAAAGTTTAACAGATGATTGTTAGCCTACGTCAATTTCTCATAAATTTCAAATTCAATATACATATATTTGATTTTTTATCCACACTCCTTACAATATTTCTAGAAACTTACATGGACAGCATGAGAAACTAGCAGTACAGTTTTCCCTCGGAGAGCTCCTTTGATGCAGTTTTCGAAAATGTGCTTTGAGACACTGACGTCAACAGCTGATAACACATCATCCAACAGATAAATATCCCTGTTACTGTAAACTGCCCTTGCCAAGCTGATTCGTTGCTTTTGACCACCGCTCAAGTTGACGCCTCGTTCACCGATCTAAGAAAATATCGTAAAAGTTTTAAATTTATGCATTGTTTTGTGTAGAGTACACACTCAACAGAAAATATTGCCAAATGTACCTCGGTTTTATCTCCATTTGACATCAAAGCAAAATCTGTTTCGAGACTGCACACATTTACGACATATCTATATCTGTAAGAAGATCGTCATTGCATTTCCTCGAACTCAATGAATGTGAAAATTGTTTTATTTGATGGAAAATGTGAAGGGGCCTTACCTTTGTTCATCGTATGGCAACCCAAAAATTATGTTTTCTTGAACGGTGCCGTTAAAAATCCAAGCCTGTTGAGAGGCCAAAGCGATTGATCCTCCAACTCCAACTTTGCCTTTCATTATGTTAGCCTAATGCAATTGATGAGAGCACATTTAATTATCCAATGAAGCAAAAATAATTGAATAATTTAATTGGAAATATGGCTTACATTTCCGCTAATGGCTGCTAATAAAGTGGATTTTCCGCTGCCAACATTCCCACATATGCCTATTAGTTTACCCTGTTAAAAATTCAACAACATTATTTCTTCGATTTAATAACAATTTTACTAAATCACTAAGCACTATACTTAATCAAAGAATCTAGCGAAGATACATAATCAAAAATCATTAGATAAACTAAGCTGCCCCTTAAAATGGGCAATCACTGCTGGCAACATTGCATTGTAAGGTTGCCAATAGGGGGCGTTTTGATAATGAGTAATTTTTTTAAACCGTACATTCATTATGTTTACATGGTATATAGCTTTAACTAATCTTAAATTAAATAAAGTTGCATTGAACTTAAGTCACTATAGATACACATGTAAATGTAAATGACCTGTAATTCAAAAGGGTCTAAGTGCCGGAAAATGCAAGACGTGGTTAATTCATGCATCATGATTTATGAACCAAGCCTAACAATATTCAAATGTACACCTCAATATCTCTTAGTCCATGTTCATCGCAAGCATGGGGTTCCATATGGGCATTGGAAGTATGATGCACATATTAGCACATACATGTATCTCCAGTAAATTCAAGTCTCCAATATTTAAAAAAATGCTTCAATTACCTTTTCAATGACAAGATTGACGTCAGTCAATATCTCCTGGGAGTTTCTGTCGATGTTGTTCATATTTGAATCAGTCGAGCTGAAATCCAAACTATTGGTGCTGTCCGCGACTGAATTTGCATACAATGCAGTTTGAGATGAATAAAACGTTGATTTTTTTGGCTTCAGGTCTTTGGCTTTAGACGTTTTCTTTTTCTTTGATTTTGGCTTTTCTGGACTATTATCATTCTCGTCCCAACCGATGCTCGCATCCTGGATGGAGATGGCATGACTGTTGCTAGTAATGCCTTGACTAGTGGGTTGGTACGCATCTGGAGTTGTAAACATTTTCTGGAAAAAAATTTCCAATTTAATGATATTTTCGTACATTTACTTTGAGTTTCACGTCGAAATGTTGCACCAGTTCTTACTTGAATTCTTCGACAAGAAACTATCCCTTCCGAAAAAGCCTTCACCGCAATGGGCAACGTGTTCAAAGGGAGCAAAAGTGCACTATACACCGACATTATCGTGAATGCCTAAAATACATAAACATTAGGATTCAAATAGTCAAAACCAGTTACACATACTACGTAGGTTATTGTGAACTTACCTGCGCTGCTGTGAGGTTTTCTCCCCATAAGACATAGCCAATGATACTCGCCATTGGGGCTATCATTGAAACGACAGGAGATGATGTCCAACTTAAACTTTGAAGAAAGTTGGCTTTACGAAGGACGCTTTCTTCATCTAGGCGAATATCTGTGCAACAACAAAAATCAATATATACTATAAAAAATTTTAAGAAGTTATTCATACTGGTAATGCACAAATATTACCTTGTTTCTACCGCCCTTACCATATATTGGTTAGATTTCCAGTCATTATTTATTTTAATATTATTAATTTTGACATATTTTACACTGCTCCAAGCCTAAAAGCTATTAGGAGAAAACAACCTTCCTATTGTGTCTTTGGTGGAAGGGCAGCAGCAGCAAAGCATAGTGTACACTTTAGCTTAAAATAAAATACCTTTTATGCCTTTCGAGAAAGCTTCTTCCCAAGCGTACATTTTAATCAATTTTATGCTCGATAAAACTTGGTTCATCAGTCCAATCCGTTTATCGGTTAAACGAATGGCTTGTACACGAAAGCTGCTCGTCATCTTCCCAACTAATATCTGAATTATAAATATAAAAAGTATTACTCCAGATTTTCCTATTTTCGTAAAGTTTCGTAACATAAAAACGACTTACCATAACTGGATAATAAAGTAAAATTAAAACGTTTCCCAATAGCGACCAAGGTCCCATGAGTAAGTAACAATAAACGACATTAAGTAGCCACATCACTGGGGCACCCACTGCCAGCATGGAAAGTTGCATGCTCTGAAATATCCTTTCGATATCCGAGGAACTATAATTAACAACCTGCAAATGATATCCAACGTCAAATTCCATAAAAATTTTCGAGTAAAATAAAATTATTTTGAGCCTACCTCCGCAATAAGTTTTTCTCCGCCATCTTTTATTCTCAAAACTTTTTCATACGTCATGACTTGTAGCGCTCCAGCTACTCTAACACCTTTTCAAATAGAAAAATAGAAAAAATATTATTAAAGTAGCTAAAAAACAAATGGACCCCGGAGCTCAATTAAGGCAACAGGACGTTTGGACACCCTGTACACGAATCTCGGCACGCGAAGAAAATATCAATTAGAAATTACTTCCTGGTGTTGTTCAAATCAATTTTAGGTCATCTAGCAGATTTTTCATCAATGGTTTGTATTAATTGCGTTCTATCCGAACAGCGAAATGAAACAATGCGAATAACTTATCATTGTACAGCTTCACAATCAAACATTTTAAACGAGTCTGAATACAATAATGATATTTTACTAATTGTTCGTCATTATGTTCTGTAAGATAAGCTATTTTCATCCAAAACATATGGATCATCCGTAGATTGCAAGCGATAACAACAGAAACCCATTGTTATTTTATCATTGTGATTTAATTGAAAAATCTGAGGTAGATTAAATATCCTATTATGGTATATTTTTCAAAGTTAAATAATTTATCCATAAAATAGTGTAGCAGTGTATTTCTTGGAAAAGTATAAAACAAATTTATTATCCTAGCAGATAACGTAAAATATGTCATAAAATATGTACATGTACACGATTAATGCAACAGCAATATGAGGAAATTCTCGAAAAAATGTTTAATTGAAAAACAAAAGTGAATAATTTTTATGTAGAATTTTATTATTCGCAACCGTTATATATACGATGATATCCACGTTAATTAAACGGTTGCATAAGAATTCATACCAATCCACCCAACGAAATGAAATGTACAATATAATGTAATGCAATGCAATGCAATAGTTTACAGGGTGCTACAGAATTCAATATGTTGAAGGTCGACTTTGCAAAATGCAAGTCTGCACTGAAAAATATGAGTCGATGTAGGGGAATATAATTCCCTACATCAAATTTTTATTACTTCTATACCGCTAGATTTAGGGTACAATATATCATCCTTACCGGCACTTGTTCCAATAATCCATAAACCACTGTAGGCCACATTTCTGATTAGCTGAGATACTGACAGGGCTAATACCAGAAGAAGTCCGTACCATAACGGTTGATCGGGCTCGTCCAAAAAAGCTAACATGTACTCTAAAATCCACGCCTAAAATAAAATCATTGTTAAGGTAAAATATCACGTATTTTCCATCACATTTGGTCATTGTTCATTTGCAGTTTTGCTTTTATGCTTAAAAAATAATTTGTCAAACAAACATTACTTACAGGCCCAATGTAAGAAAAAACTGAAAGCATGGCCATCATAAATGCAGCCATAATTAATCGAAAACGATTGAATCGCCAAACGGTCCTATGAAGTGATGCTTTTTCGGGACCAAACCTTGACAGTTCAGCGTCCCACAATCGCATTAGCCTATAACGCATTTAATGAAGAAAAATCAAATCAAGTTCCTTCTATGTTTATTTTAAAACATTTTATGTACAATTTCTACCTCTCACTGTTCACATTGACTCCGTCAGCTTTTCCAATTTCCTTAATTTCGCCTGGTTCCAGATTCTGTCTGGAAGCCTTCCACATTGTTTTGTTCATCCAATTTGCACTTACGTAGGAAAAGAAGCCCACATTATTGTTGGGCAATGCTGTTTTGTCTCTGTATGCAAATAATATAAAAAGCATAAAAAAACGAGGAAAACACTGGAAAAATATGAAAGAATAAAATAAAAAGCTATACCAATTTGTAAAACTACGAGCGTATGTTCATTTTAAAATAAAAGAATGATTCTGGGATATACAGGGTATACTATAGATTAGACCCTGCTCCAAATATGCGGTTTCTGTTAACTTTCCTAATATGTAATTACACAATTGATCTTTGTAATAATTTTCAGTTTAAGGCTCTACTCGTGCAATACTTTCAAACCTGCCTTAAATTATTGAATTATAAAATACATAATAAAAAATCTAATCACCTGTCTTTGGAACATCGCATTGGAATTAGCAGCTTCAATGCGTTGCCGTATTTTTGTAACCATGACTTCTTGTGATAACTATCACCTGTCGAATAATCCATGTCAGATTTGTTGTTCATTTCTGGAAAAAATTATAAGCATGTAAACAGAGAATTACAGTATCGAAAAAAACTTGCACTCACAGGCACATACATGTACATCATACTATACCAATAATATTAAGGGGGGAAGAGACAAGGGGTGAAGTTTAGTTAAAAAATGAACAAGTATCTACACCAAAAATTCGAGATGCATCTTATCCACCAAAAAGGTGTAGTATACAGTGGATTGGTCTGATACACTAAAGTTAGTAACTAAGATCTGTTTATCTTGCAATGAAATTTCCTTCTGAAATAATACCAAGTTAACACTTACTCATCACATTTATAGTAGCGAATTAAGACACGGAACAGCTTCCGTTCGGCGTAAAAATATTTATAAAATTATTAGAAAAAATGGATCATTTTCAGCCATTTCTTCCTTATTCAGTAAATTTCCAATGGCAGTGCCAAACTGTATTTGATACTGTATGCACATTCACCGTTTATTCCAGCCTCGTTATCAAAATTACAATTGTTAATATAAGCAGGTACCAAAACGGTATAATTTTACTGTATACAATCAACCTTAAACTCATAATTATATTTCGGGGTAAGTGCTGAATATATCTCCTTTGTTGTATACCGCTGTTGGAGGAAATGTGGTCAGTGGTGCAAACAACTAACACTTGTTAGACTAAGTGACATCATGCGAGCTTGCAACTGTCCTTCGTATTAGATAAAATTGTAAGAAGTAATAAACAAGGGTGAAAAAATTAAAGTTAGACCAAATTTAAAAAAAAAAAAACATATCAAGGCTTTCTCAGCTCAGAATAGGCCAAAACTGTTGTTGCTGATAACGGATATTATGTACCAAACAATACCGGTAGCAATGCATTTTTTTGAAATGCAACATTATAATTTATAAAATTCATAAAATGTTGGCGTTACTTTTATCGATGCATCATTATCAGTTGACCTGAGCATTGGTATTTTTGCATCATGTTAATTTCCCTAGTTTATTTTTCTATTTAACAACATATTAGCAAGAACAAGGTTCCTGGAATTATGCAATTTTAAACTTTTCAAACCTTTCCTTTGAATATCCCATGCTAAATACATAACAAATGTTCATAAAGAAAGCAGCAAATTTAGATTAGTTTTTACAAATTGACACTTTTGTTATTAATTTGTTCCACAGAATTCTTTGGTATTTGTAGATTTTTGTGATAACCAATGACTAGCTATGAAAAATGGATTATTGACTTGTGGAACTTCATTGAAATTTAAAAGTTCATCCAGTTTCCCATGTTTGGTGTAACCCTGAAGAAACGTGAGAATTCCGTAATGTGATTAATTATTTAGAAATAAATGGGACATTTTGAATTAAAATAGAATGCTAGCACCGGGAGCTGTTATGCTTGCTGTACATGTATAGTAATTATCAATATCGGAAATTTCCGTTATCTTCCCCGTTGTTATTGCAAATGAAAAAAACCTGTTATAACGTCAATTTCAAAAATTCTAAAAATATAATCTACATGAGGCAACATCCAAACCTAATGAATGAAATCATTAATTCGCTACACATAAAGGAAACCTGTCAAGTGCTATTAAAACCACACCGCTTTTCAATTAGACATGGAAATGTTTTGTTTTAAAACTGTCTTGACCTGGGGCATTTGTTTACCTCAACTTCACCAAGGTCTATGATAAGGACAAAGTGGAATGTCCTACACCACGAAAACTCCCCCAAAAAGATCGACAGTTGAATGTCGAAGATCAGAGGTGAAAAAACAGGCCTATTTACCCTTAGGTTCTTTTATAATTTTTTCTCAAAATCCCAACAAGGGGGAGATGTGTGCTGTTATTTTCAGAAGTGGAATAAACTTGCCCAAGGAGGACCTTCCTTTCAAGTTTCGTTTTGCCAGTAACACCTCATAAGCGCTGCCATTGTTTCCAACACGATTTCCATTGTTTCATTTTAAGTATTGTCAAAAGACTGACACCGAGCATATGTCGGTCACAGTTTTACCTAAGTGGGTGGAACTGTTAAGTTAATTTAGAAAATTACAGGTTTTCCCCCATAAACGCACCTGAAACAGGTTAAGGGCAGTGTTAAATATCTGCTAGCCTATATTTTGTCTCCACAATATTTTTGTATAATTTGTTATTGTTTGAAATTTATCCGTACCCGTTGAAAGGTTTACATTTGCAAATAAACGGATTCCACAATTTAATAAGGCATAAACTGCTTGTTAACCTTTAAATTTTTAATTGTTTTATCACACCTGCAAGATTTATAAGTACTTAAGTCTTGAGCTTCCTTGTTATGTTGCCTCATAAGCCACTAATTGTTTTTAGACGTGTCCTGGACATGGAGAAGGGGTTTTCGGTTTTACTTCCCTAAATGTCATTTGCCGATGGTGCAAAACACTTTCCCTTAACGCCTGTTGAATGCTGCATGACGTGTCAAATCCATTATAACTCCATTAAAAAGTCCTTTTTGTGTTGCACCAAAAACTTGAGCTTTCGAATTGTCACGCTTTTTCATCGTTAATCCTGGTTTTTCCAAGTGTCTTCTGTTTTTCAGTCAAAAATTTCTTCAATGCGCGACTTTATTTCTCAGTGACACACACAGCCAGTTCTCTGCTTTCCAAATATTTTCTCAACACCCTGTATTTATCTCTTATTGAGGAATCCAAGGCACGTATCAGGCCGGGTGATGTCGATAATGAGATAAATATTGGAAATTGCACGAAAAAACTGATAGGAATTTAATTAAAGGCTCATGGATCGAGTAGATCGTGAAATCAACTTCGCAAATTCCATAGTATTTCATGAAGGCGAATTCCCAAACGACTTCGCCTCCATAATTATAATACATTATTGTGAATTCATCCGAAGAAAGAGCTATTTTAGCATCCCCATTTAGCTATTGATCATCTTAATCTCACAGGACGTCAAGGAACAGAATTACTTGGCACAATGAAAGTACATACAGTGTACGAGCATTTGAATACACGTTGAAATTGGAATTCATAAAATTATGAATTATAAAATTTATGATATTAGGGATCGTCCATAACAATATTTAGAAGCACATTTTATGCTCCTAAACTAAGCAGAATGGCCAAGCACTGACACAACAGTACTTTTATGCGGGTTGACAATATTTGCTTTAACTTCTGACCCATCTGATTTTAGATTTGCCACAAACTCAGGAGACAGGAAAACCCCTGCTTATCTCAAGTTAAGTCTTTTTTGAAAGTGTTTACATGCCATTTGCAGCGACTTTTGCAAACCACCCCCTGCTGATTCCTACGTCATGTAAAGGTAGATAAAATGTATAAACTTCATTTAAACTTGGAACTTCAAACTTTGAACATGTATAGCTTTGAACCGTATAACTTTGATAGCCTACATGTAAACATGGCGATTGTTTCTATGATTTTGTCCAACCTCTGTATAGTTTATGTCGTTATCATCAGCATCTCCCATCAAGAGATGGGAGAAGTCCGCCCGCAAAAATTGCTAAGTATTCCTTATAATTACTCGAGTTATTATATCCGCCAAATTTATTTTTACCATGTATAACTAAAGAAAACAGTGTTTGGGTAAATGACTCATTCCACAAGGTAAGAGATTGTTAATAAAACATGGACTTTCCAAAAAACATTTAACTTTTCAATCTCGGTTTTTACGGATAGCGTAAAACCCCAAAACTACCCCAATCAGTTTTGTGCAAATCGTTGTTAGCATTTTAATTTGATCGTCCAATTCGGCTACTGTTCGGTCAAGTCCAAGGTTAATATTTAATACTGGCTTACCTTCACCCGAGCATGAATGCCGCCACCCGCACTAAAGCACCGATTTCAAATAGGAACTTTTACCGCCTGGCCACCCTTTTATACGTGTAGTGCACCCATTTTAAGCCTACTACTCGTACATGATTAATTGCGGTAATTTATGTGACGTACAATGGCGCTTACGTAGCAGTCCATGAAACCCCGTATTAAAATGCTATTGCTCCGTAATAACCACGCAGCTCGAACGCAATTAGTAAATTGCTGATAAGCTTCCGTGCCCGAGGATTTCAATTTTGCTCAACACCACCGGTCCAGGGGGATTTCCCAGCACCCACAGGATGTCCTCGAATGAGTCGTCGGGACCTTACGCAGTTGCGGGAATCTCTACCCCATTAACGAGAACCAGGCTTTAAATAAAAAAAGATGTGTCGTAACGTAATTGCTCGCCACTCGTTTGCTTACCCTTTCATTTTTATCGGACGTTAGCCCAGGATGCGACTGAGGGAAGTAGGATGCGCTCGGGAGTTATTAATAGGAATCCGGAAGAAGACCCGCAATTATTATTTGCAGACGTCTCGCTAATCAAAAAGGGTCAATTTGGGTCACGAAAATCCCGGATTACGCCAGTTGACCTTGGTATTTGCAGCTATGGCATTTGGCTACTGGCACGCGAGATTTAAGGACACAGACACTGAGCAGGTGGTCGTTGATTAAGTAAAGGTCGCCAGGGGACGTTCAAGTATTACATATACATGCCAAGTTTTAAGGGGAAGGGGTTATAAAAATTATATTTATTTCATTATTTATTTATTATAGTTTTATATACTAGTAGGTTATAAAATTATAGCCGAATGGTGTCGGAAGTGAGGTGTTGGCCCAATGCAGTCTTTTAAAAATATTTGACTAAACTCCATCATTTGCAGAAAAAATTTCATCAACCAGTAATAACCTTTGTACATGTACAGTATGTTGCATAAATTATGGATATCATCCCTTCTTCAAATGTGCACAAAATAACGACGGTTTATTGCACTGATAGTCCACTTTTTCATATTGCTCAAAATTACTGTAATGCATTTACAGGTGGCCTCCAGTATTGTACATGTACAATGTACGTTCACTGTACAACTTCGATTATTTTTATTGTTTTGAATAAAATGCGCAACTCATGCGAACTTGCAACATTATTTTGAGCTTAACGCATTGAACATTCGAATTCGGCCTTGACAAGATAAATATATATATACTGCACATGTACAAACATGTACTGTGCAGTACATGTATATTGTGGCTTCAATGTGAGGTATACAATACCATTAGAAAACAATATATGTACATAAATACGTTGCACCAACCAGTGGTTATACCAAGGGGTTATAGTTGGGCGCAACCTATAACTACATGTACTGTATGTCCCATGTCATTTAAATCCCATTTTTGTTTTTTTATGGTTTATTTGAATGTTTTTTCTCCTTTGTTTGTGTTTATCTTAACCTATCCTATCTTAAACTAAAAATGTATTTTTTATTGGTCTGCGTATGTCCCCAGGCAATCACTGCCAGCTCACGAGCCATTAGGAGAAAATCACTTTCTCATTGCGTCAATGGCGGAGGGGCAACAGATATCAATATACATAATTCATTATAAACCTGTTCGAGCTCATACTAATCTTTCATCTTTCAACGAAGATAGTCAACGGGAAAAAGAATTACAAAACACTTAAAAGTTTCGTTGAGAACAGGTTTCATTTCATACTATTTTTTCCTAGTGTTGAAAAATCACTTTTTATCACTGAACGTTTCACCTTGTAGCGCAAAAGCAATGATCATGACTAATTTTAGGCTTTCGCTACCCCACGAAATACACCCATAATGCGCCCATAAGCAACGAATAAAAACAAAGACAAAAAGCCAAACAAATGACCTTTACAAAGATGCAACTTAATTCCTTTCAGGGTCAATACATTACGCGTACCCTAGCTTTCTCACGATTTTTGATTTTGTAATTTACGAGAAGAAAAACCCGAGGAACGTATGACATTGTGCATGATTTACATGTGTATGATTTACACTGGGTGGGAGAGGCTTTCAATGTTATCAAAAATAAACAATCCCCACTGAGCACGCGAAAAAGTTTATGTAATTTTGAGACGGCCTCCACCGATTATTTCCTCGTTGCTGGATTTTGATACTTTAAAAATTATAATTAAAAGTAACCTACGCGAAAAAATATGAAGCATCAAGGGCGCATATTTCTGAAACTGAGGCCAACTTGTACATTAAGCTACGATGGTTTTTGCAGCAAAATCGCCATGGCATTGAGCTGTCTCGTTAAAATAAAGCGATCTCCGAAATTATCCCAGTTTGATAGCAAAAGGATGATTATATAACGGAAATAATTGTTAGATGAATTAATGTGCCTTACCTTGTAAAATGCACGGTGCTGCGAGGCTGCTGATGCAAGTTTTATATCTGGTTGGTGTAAACAAGATCCCTGGTATCGATGCTACCTTCCACAAGATCAAAAAGCAAATTGAGTCCTACCAAAATACCGCTATTTTTATATAGCTGTACCCGCTGACCAATAGGACTCGACCATTGGGATGACGTAGGCAGGCGGCATTTACGTTGAAGGAACTGGACGCTATTGCTACTGTGGCTTATTTTCTGAAATTTCCCAAAATTCTTCCTGGGAAAATATTACAGTGACCTGACCAATCAAGGGATCATTCGTTCGATACTAACTTATATTCTTACCCTAAAGAATTGGCAGGTTTACTCAGGTTTACTCACTACTAAGAAATTACCAGGAGTGCTTGCTTGTCAGAATTTGTCTGGAAAAAGTGGTAATGGTCAAATTATCGCAAATGGAGTTAAATTGATCACCTTCAAGGTTTCAACGTGGTAAGGGTTCGAAGAATAACAGTTGAACTGTAGTCGGGCTCGGCAATGCAGATTTTTTTTACCATAATGATACACCTAGCTGTACTGACGTTTCTTCTGCTGTATATTGGTGCCTCACACTAAAGTATACTATAAAAATTCTCCAAACGCGAATTTCACACACTATTAATAAGAATGGCTCGCTATAAAACAACAAGAATGCAGATAGTCAAGCTGCGTCGAGAATTAAATTTCCATGCATACGATAATTGAAGGCTCAATCTGGTTCAATATTTCAATAGTTCAGTAAGTTCATTAGATGGAAATAGTAAGGAAGTTGAAAAACTTAACTTGTAAAAATCAAAAATAAATCTGTGTACTTCAATTATGCATTGACATTGGCTAAGCAAAATGATACAGTAACCTGTCTAAAATCATACTGTTGGGACCGGTGCCAGGACGTACTGTAGATTATTTGCCTTGCAGTTCCTTTGTTGATATTCCCTTACAAAATGATTGGGACCAATAAAAATTATTCAATATCACCTTAGGGAGGTTTATTATTTTATCCATGGGTCCCAAGTCGGCACCAGCACTTTTATTATTTTAGAGAGGATAATTTACACAGGATGATTTTAGGCAGGTTCTACTGAATGACTATTCACAATAACAATCACTGCATTACAAATAGATTGACAAATACAGATGTGGGATCAATTGAAATAATTTCTCGTGAAATATTCACCATGTGGAAATTGTACTTGCGAAAAACATGCATATGAAATTTTTGTCACTGTTATCATAGAATATACATGTACAGTATGTGAATATTGATTTGAGTGTGATATCATGTGCCGAAAATGGGTCGACGTATATATTCACTGACTTCTGTCGATGTGCAAAATTCCATAAAATTTATCGTTGACAATTGAAAATCGATTGAATGCAATCGTAATTTTAGGAATGATTCTCGTACATTTTAATTGGAATGTTTTATTTTGAGTTAGATATTAATGCAGATGTTTGATACAGTAGATGTGGCAATGTGTGATAAAATCTATGATTTTTGTTTTGTCAGTATTGAACTGTACAAAGTGAATTAGGAAATCTGCTCAAGACATTTCAGATTACCACCTAAAAATCACTTCTTATATGACGTCACTTTGTGACACTCCCACTGGCTTTCAGACATAAATAGGAATTTCTCAATATATAAACACACAAGTAAAACAACGAGTTGGGGAGTCTGGGGGAGTCTAGAAGTGGCATCCAGTCATGGGAGGTAAATATACAATTTAATACAAGGGTGAGGGCTTTTATACGACTTGAATCAAATAGACTTACATACATCATTTCATGCCATTTTCATATTCTGATCCAATTCTGTAAGATACTTTTTACTTTTGTTTCTGTTTGTACGTGACTCACACTAAGTACAAGTATATATAATGTCGCTGTTGTTTGCGACTATAATCTTTAAACATCGTAAAAAATGAACACTAAATTGCTGTCAAGCGATTATTTGACGTTGAGCTATTAATTATTAATTTAAAGAACAAGTGCATTTTTTTGTTTGGACTTTATGCTATCGCTCTTTTCTATTCTTGTACCTGTGTATAAAATGGAGTCACAAAATAGAAATCAAGTGCATCTTTAAACATCGTAAAAAATTAACACTAAATAGCTGTCAAGCGATTATTTGACGTTGAGCTATTAATTATTAATTTAAAGAACAAGTGTAATTATTTGTTTTGACTTAATGCTATCGCTTCCTGTACCTGTGTACAAAATAGAGTTACAAAATAGAAATCAAGTAATTATTGACTTGCAACATAGGATTTTTTTTAATGTTTACGAATGACTACGAATGAATTACGATTTGACCATTACAAATCGATGAGAGACATACAATGAAAAACAGGAAAAATAACAGTATACATTCCAAATTTTCTAGAAAACGCTCAATTGATGTACAGTACAACGAAAAGATGATTTACACGTAGTACTATACTTTTTTTACACAACACTAATTTCTGCTTAGATATCTAATGTCCAAGGAACCTGGTGAATAGTTGTTCAACTGCAAGTAGTTCTGTATATGTTTCAATTTACTCAAGTCTATTTCTTTTATGAAAAGATGATGAATTTGCAGATATTCCGTTTACAGACTGCCTTCTCATTTTTTTTCATAATTTTGTTTATCAATAACAAAACGGTTCTCTCTCGCACCCAGCACTCTTGCCAAACAACTAAACATTGTTGTTCATTGAAATCATTTTTTTTTTCAATTTTTTTCCCTAAAATATTAAAAATTTCCCCCGACTAGAGCAGGATACATCCTAGGGTGCGGAGCCAATCGTCACTGACGTCATTTTCGGTCTTTCCTCAATCGTCCTGTGTCAATGAACTTATTGGCACTAAGGTCGTTTGTCTTCTAGACTAGAATCAACCAGTTATAGGCTTACGATTGATTTCGGACATTACGTTTAGTATACTGTAAGTTGCAAAGAGGCAGCAACGAACTATCAAATGAGAAAGCAAGAGTGGACAAGACGCTCACCATCAATCAAATGTCAACGTAAATATTTGAAGTCATGCAGCATGAAACCAAAATTAATGCTGTTTAATCCCGGCCTCTTGAAACCTGGACTTTTAAAAGCCAAGAGCCATAAAGACGGACTTGTATAGTCAAAAAGCGTACAATACATGCATAACATGCTGTATAAACTCAAATCAATACTACAGTATGCAGAACGTGTCATATATATTAAGGTATTCCGTTGATGTTTTTGCCAATTTGTTACATGAAAATGCGTTTACAAATAAGCAAAAATTTATTAACAAGTTATATACATGTACCTCGTATTGCCATATAAGTATATAACAATTTGTACAACAAAGTTAGAAACAGAATTGTTAAATTACAGTGTTCTGTCAGGGCGTGGATCCAGCTTAACTTCATCAAAATGAAATGAAAATTCAATAAAATGATGTAAAGTTTGAAAGCAGACAGGAACTGGCGTTATTCAAATTATGAATTTGAATTTTTATTAACAATTTTTCTATCGTGCGAACAGATATCCGTTAGTTGAAAAACAATTTGCATATGTAATAAATTTTGAAAATCATTACGCTATGGTTGAGTTTGATGATTTACAATTCCATGTTAAATTTTCTGTGGGAATGTCCAAGTACATGCATTTTATTGTCATCATCTTGGAGGAGTTACCAAAAGATGACACATGATGACGGAAGTGAAGGGGGAGGAGAGATGGCCAAATAATGACGTCATCATTGCTGTTCCATAAAATATTGGGTTAATATCTATCATTTGTCATCCAGTTTTGCAAACAATTCGTTTACTGTGTTTTTCTTTTGAAAATATGCTTATATGTTATTAAAATCTCATCATTCATGCTCAAACTTGTTATGACAGTTTGAGCTTTAAATTTAAGCTATTAAAAATTCAAAACATTACACGATCGTTGAATGTCATAGTGTTATTCAAACATCTTATGACGTCAAACTTACATGTAGCTTCCTCGTAGACTGTATTACCGCCGGTCTTTTTCATTTCACATGTGTGGCTAGCAGAACACGAATTGCAATGTAGGTAATATCCTGCCTCACGCCCCAAAAAACACAGCTCTATTTGTTCCAATTACTATTTTTAAACATACACGGATGCTTGGGGTTTCACATCTCGAAAGACAACCTGTGAGTGCGTTTCACTGATTTCACAACAATTGTTGTCACGCAAACTTCCATATGCACTGTATAGTGAAATTCACAATAATCACCATTGCATGTTTTACATTAGGCTATGATTAGAGCATTTTGAAAATCCTGAACTCTATGGTGATTCACACACAATTGTGCATACAACAAAATGGCGCCTAGAGATACGCTTTTAATAAGCATCTCCAATGGTCTGATAGACTCCAATGTCGCAGCGCCATCTGCGAAGCATTCTGTGTGGCAAACGGTGTGTCCAATGATTTAAAAATGATAACGACAGTAAAAATGGAGATGCACTCACTGTAACATTTTAAAATCCAAAAGTCGACTTTCACAAATAAAAATATAAAACAATAAAATGAGATAAAATATTACTATGTTTACTCGCAGTTACGTTTATCTAAGTCAGTTATGTACGTAAACCTGTTTTACCCAACTCCATGCATTGACTTCAAGTTTACTGAAGTCAAGGCAAGTTGGGTAAACGTTTAAATGCATGACTTACTTACATTTAGGTAAACGTGACTAAAAGTTTATACATGAAGAAAAAGTTATTTTTTTAAAATTAAAAAGTCGACTTTTTTCTACTTTTTTTAAAGAAAAAAAGTGAGCCAGAAATGGACTTCAGTATATAGTTCTATTATTAATGGTTTTTATACTTTAAAATAAACACAATCACTGTATATGACATTAAAGTTGGTTGAACTTTAGAAGGCCATTAAAATATTCGAGCTGTTGATGTTTGTTTTTACACGTAGGTATCAATATTATTTATAAGGTCTTACATTGCAAATATGCATGTACATGAAGGTTTGGTGACCCTCTTTTAATTGAGATCGATTTATGACGCCGAGATTGTCGTAAACCAATATTATCAAACCTGGAAGTGGTGTATATTGACCTTGGACAATCTGATGCATGGTTTCTTCCAGATTGCTCTGTTTATAGCTCAAACAAGGAAAGTGCGATTCACAAATGGGCAAATATTGGGAAAACATGAAGTCTTCGTGCTGGCAATATATTCCTTGCATGTACATGTATAACATGAATAATCAGTCTAGACGACTGTCAGATAGTCAGGTGTTTAGCAAACAAAATCGGTTTGAATCTTGTGATACATGTACATGTAATTGCGAATCTAAATTTTTAACTGCCAAAATGCCAAAATGTCCAATTAGAAAGTTGATGAGAATAATAGAATGAACCTGATGAATGCATTTGCGCCATCTATTTCATTTGCTACAATTTTTCTGCACAAGTTGTATATTTCATTTTTCCTTACTTTTTGATGTAACATTTTTGGACTTGGGATTTTTCACCAACTGGACTAAACACCACATGGTATCTTATGTACAGACTGAGAGTGTATTAAATTTAATCATGAATTATTTTTGCCTTATCTTTAACAGGTAGTTTTAGACGTGCATTGTCACAGGTGATACACATTCTAAAATCCTCTCGTCACTCCCTAATTACCTGGGAAAGTACATTTTACATATGTGTTGGCATTTTGAAGATATTCGAAAGGCGCAGACAAATTGTGCCTCACTAGGTATATTAATTTTTTTTGAAATTTTTGAATTTCATTGAATTGAAACATTGAAACACTATTTATACACAACGTTCTTCCCAATATCCTATCTGATTCAGAATACACGTCTAATTTTTCCCAGAACTGGACATAACTGGACACAACTGGACATGATCGCAACATGATTTTTTAGGATGAACTTTTAGGCCCAACTGAGACAACACCAATGCACTGATGCAGCGGTTGATGGCACAGTCAAAGGCCATGATGACAAACAGATTTGTAGATGGTCTGTAGACTGAAAGTTCAGACAAGTGGAATGTAACGGTGCCCCAGGGGCGCCGAAGCAATTAATGTAATGGGGAGGGACCTGGTGAGAACAGCTCAGGGGTAACCACCTGAGCCACCTGAGCTGAAAATAAATTCAGGATGTTTGAAGTCTTAGCTGGCCTTTCGTACGCCCCTTCTCCTTATCTCCCAAATTTAAGATAGCTGGGTTTTTCCACAGGGGAGTGGTATGCATACAACGTTAAGTTGTTATAATCGTAATTGCATTACAATGCCTAAACAAACGGTAGCAACAGATTGTTGAGGCACCAGACCCCTCCCAACAGGAAAAGGGTTACGAAAAATTTCTCCTTTTTACTAACAATGTATGTATCATGCATCTGGTATTAGAAGAAACACAAGAAACGGAAAATCCACCAGAATTTTTCTGGCAGGGCCCAGATATGCAATTTTAACAAGCAGGTTCAGCTGTACTACAATCAGCAATCTACATGAATTAATTTAAACCTGAGTCTTACTGTCCACATGGTGGAAAACGCATACAAACATTCATTTGCAAATGACTGATATCCACCTGGCTCAACCCTTTGATGTGAAAGGGTAATTTAGATTATAGTTGCTGTTTGACTGTTTGAGGAGCCTTGAATCAATTCACCCCCAAATTAACATATTTAAGTCAAGTGAAGGTGCTATGTAAATGACTTAAGTTATCCTAAAGCTAGCATGCAACAAGCGTTTTGATCACATGCTGGTGCATGTTGTTATTATTGCAAAAGTAATTTCGAACTTGAAATATTGTATATCGAGTCACACGGAGAGAATTTAGGTGGTCCTGTTGCAATAAATCAAACAATATAATCATAATAATATTACACGCTCGTAGTTCTCTCCTATAAAACAAATACTTTATTAAAAGTGTTCGTAAAAAAATATAATCTTGCCAGACATGCATGGCTTTATGAAAATAAGTTAGACCTACACGAACTGTATTGTCCTACACTGTCCACTGATTACAAAAGCAAGGCCGACTACAAACCACAGAAAAAGGAAATTATATTGGTATAATTTATATTTCCTTTTCATTCAGTCTTTCTTTTTTTCATTAAAAAAATGCATCTTCTCTTTATCACGATAAGGGATTGATCTAATTTTCAGAAGTAGTTTTTATTCATAAGGATCATGATATAAGATAAATTTTAACAAAGTTTAATGCATCTGAAGTCAACTTGGAATTATACTCAACTTGGAATTATTGTTATGTTTTTGAAGTGACATTAGCATATTCTATAAATGCCACTGAGTCAACAAATCTGCCATCTACTTGTACATGTAAGTTGTTGCAGCATACGATAATTTTTCTTCAACCATACATTAGTTAACAAGGGCGTTTGTTCATGTCATATTTGATCTTGATCATGACATCAAAAATCCCATTTTCGTGCAAGGACTTATAACAAATATGGCGTCATGGGTTTTTCTTGGGCTTGGGTCTCGAGTGTCATATGTACGTTTGTAGCACAATGGGACATTAAATCAATAGCAATGACAACGCATTATCTTAACCAGAGATTAAAATTAATTGTGGACGGATTTCGCCAATAATGCCTACTTAGCATGGATTTCCACATAAGGATCTCTAAACAAAAAAAAATGCAACAAATGCAAGTTTTTGCAATGCCTGCACATGTGCATGGTATGGTTTTCTGCTAATTTCCTCTTCACTTTCACCCAATTCCAAGTGAAAAAATTAACGGTCAAATGCTTTTAATAGGTTTTTTTAACTTGGAAGCATAAAAACAATTCTGAGAAAAGATTATTCGAAATGTTTACGAAACTCTGAAAATCCAATTAGACTAAATTTAGTCGAGCTTTGTAAATAATTCGAGGGAAAGGGGTACACACCGCTGATTTTTTAAACCAATTGCTTCTTAATGCAGCGAGAAACACCTGATATTTCTCAGAAGGAAAATATGTGCACGCACTGTCGATGAAAACAAAAATAGAAACGAGTTATTGTTGTCCACCATGGACAAAGGGAGGTTGGAAACCAATGACATGCTGATCACGTATTTGACCACGAAGGATCAGTAAGGTTATTCAAGTTTCACATTGAAAGGTGATTTACACAAATTTGGGGTCTTTCTCCTTTAATGGAGGAAAACTGAACCCTATTTCGTCATTTTGAAAAAACTATTTCACGTGAATTTACTGTTATAAGATTGCACAACTCAGTGTAACACCTTAGGGGTTGCTGTAGTGATCACATGATCATACAGAAAATGTGCATAACAATAATTATCCAAACACTTCCTTTTCAGCTACATGTATACTAAAGAAAGCCCCTGGTAGTTAATCTTACGACAAAACATTTTGTTTACCAAAATGTTTGCCCTTGTTTTCAATCTAGCAGACCATGCTGAAAAAGGATGACATGTACAAAAATTTCCATAATGCTTCCCTGCACAGCACGAGAATGAACAGAAAACACAAGTATCTGTATGCCCTGTTCTTGCATAGATACTATGAGAAAGTGGGCTTCTCCTAACGGCTCATGTGTTGGCAGTGATTGCCTATAGCTAGGGCAAATCAATAAAGAAACTGTATTTAAGGTCAGTCTGGGTTTGGTTGTATTAGTTTAAACATGAAAATACAAAAATGAAAAGGATAAATTTAAACAATCGAGGAGTTGAAATCTATGTTTTGTTCACATTTGTAATGGGATATGTTCCGAAGTTTATCACAAGAATTTTGATCTAAAAAATCTTTCAAGCATGTGTGGAATGAAATGTCAAAGTACCAAAGTACTGCATCAAGGTAAACTTGTAAATGTACTTGATGTACTTTTCAAAGTTTGAAAACAATTATCATTTTAATTGGAAAAAAGATGGTTACAAATATATGCAAAGGCTTCAGACATGTTGAATCTTAACTTACGCTTTTCAGAGGAAGATAAAGTAAAATTTCAAAATTTGGAATGCAATTTTATTAATACGAGCTAGAACTTTTGTGTTAATCATCCTGGAATTTATTCT
>JAQFYZ010000359.1:0-46917 GCA_034695085.1 Cylindroiulus punctatus
TGCTGATAATTACGAAACTAAACACGGCGATAACAATTATTACAGTAATTCACGAAATGTCAGATTGCTCATGGTGCCAGCCAATTTTGTTGTATAACGTTTACGACGAAATAATCTTTCACAAGACTATGCTCAAGAAAATTGTTACACTGTAACTCTTCATCAAACAATTTTCCACCTACAGTAACTCTCTCTCTCAAATAACAAGAATTAAAACCACATTGTGATATCACAATATTTAACCAACACGCAGCAGCTATTAGGAATGTAACAACCAGGCTACGTGTTATTTGGTGACAAAATATAAACGAGTATCAATATTGCTGGATAATGTTATCTTTGCGTCCTAAAACAATGGACAAGAAATTAAAGAGAACAAGTTGCACTGACACAAGTTATGTTCTTTTCATTTACAGGCTGTGATACAGGATTTGGCCATGAGCTTGCCAAGCGCCTGGACAAATTAGGCTTTTCAGTATATGCTGGTTGCTTGTTACCAGAAAAAGAAGGTGCTCTTGAGCTGAAGGAGTTATGCTCTGACAGGTTGCATATTGTTCCAATTGATGTTACAAAAGACGAAGCAGTTGGGAAGGCAGCACAATATGTGAAAGGAACATTGAATGGCAAACGTATGTTGGACTAACCATTTACTTTGCAAACATGAAGCTATTCTATCAATACTTTATCCTCATCGATGTGGCTACTTCAATCTTTTCACAGAATTATGGGCAGTGGTCAACAATGCCGGCATCGCCGCATTCACCGAAATCGAATGGTGCCCGGTTGCAGTTTACGAAAAAGTCATCAACGTAAATGCACTGGGTCCTATTAGAGTGACCAAAGCGTTTTTGCCTCTGCTAAGGGAATCAAGTGGCAGGGTAGTGATTGTTGCCAGTCTTGCAGGTAAACTACATTCAAAATTACCATAAAATAACAATGGAGTGTATTATTAAAATGATCAATATCAATGAGGAATTATTTTTTCAGGTCGGTACACTTTCCCAGGCTTCTCAGCTTATTCTATGTCTAAGCATGCGGCAGTGTCTTTCGCTGATGGCTTACGCCGAGAGATGAAGAAATGGGGAATAACAGTACACTCGATTGAACCCACTCTATACAAGTAATGCTTTTTCACAAGAATATCTCATTTTCAAATGACTTTCTTGAGAAACGAGCACATGTGCCATAAGCCCGCCTAATTTACTTAACTATTGAACATCTTACAGAACGCCAATTGCAGCAACTGATGTTCTGAAATCCAGTTTGAAAACAAACTGGGAAGCCACTCCCACAGAGATTCAGGAAAGTTATGGAGAAGAGTATTTTAAAGAATTTCAGGTAAACAAATTTCTGTGCCCTCAAATCCTTTTTTGAATCACTTTGTTTATGCAGTTCGTTCTATAAATAAACTCAACCAAGTCAGAAGTGTCATCATGACGATGTCAAAACAGACTTAAAAAATGAGACGAGATTTATACTCACATTAAATAAAAGAGCAACCATAAACTGCATAAAACAGGTGGAAAACTAGATCATGTGCATTCCCTTTACTGAAAATATATATTGTAACAGTGTAACTCGTACACCTCTTCAACTTGTGGTTTGAAGAGTGCTGGGCCTTACCCTGGTCTGCAAACCAGGCAATTCATACTCACGATCCTAGTAGTGATTTTTCATATTATGCTAAAAAGATGTTCATGACAGATGTTCTTCAAGAATGATGCCAAAAATATTTTGCTCTTTATACAATTTAAAACTTGAATGGCCTAACAGGTGGTGACAAACTAACTGAATCTGATTTTACAGGAAAAACTTTCATATATGACTGAAATGGCTAAAGGGAACATCGGCGAGGTCGTGGAGGACATGATGGACGCAGTGGCAGGACAAAGACCGAAGACCCGTTATGTGCCGAGCATGGCAGTTCAAATGAGGGCAAGGCTTTTGACTGCAATTCCCACTGAATTGCAAGATTTTCTTCTTTGCCAGACTGGGCCTAAATGCGCCCCTGCAGGTGCTACTAATAATTGTATTAAAGAACTGCCAATGCTTCAAAGGATTAAAAGGGAACTGAGGCGAACTCAATCAGAACCCCCTGGTACAAACAACAAACTCATCACTGGACCTTTGCACATTAAATAAATTGCATACGCGGAGTACTTATCCGAGCTGTTAAATATGAGCACTACTACTTAAAAGTCAATAACTGACCAACGAGTACTTATATTGGGATGATTCAGAAACGTGTTTTCTTAAAGTTCAAAGGCATGAAACATGGTAAAAACGTCGAGCAGTATAGGCTGGCCTACAACATGCTCGTTATTTGCAGTATGCATGTAATAAAAAATTCAAATGGAGCACGTGTAAAAAAAACTTTAAAAAATATTGCAGCATTCTCAACAAATGATGATCATCTTATGCCATACATGTATAACAACAACAACAACAACAAATATTCTGCATTAGATATGTCTCCATCACAAAATGCTGCCTTATCCAACTGATTCCACACTCAATATTATGTAGAGTATTGAATATATAGGTTTACAGTAAAAAGAAATAAATTAAAAGAATATATACACAGAAATTCGCATTATCTCCTGATTCGTATAACAATACTTCACAAAGCGCAGTTGAGCTTCATTCAGATTTTGGTCAAGAAGTGAGAGAGGGAAAATACATGCTCGTGGTTGCTGTTGTACAATTTTTCCTAGTTTGATAATTTTTCTTCATTCCGAAACATTACGTACATGTAGAATGATGATAAAGAGCAGGGTAGTACTGAATCAATGGTTTATAATGTTACCATCGAGAACGAAAATAATACAGTAGTACCTTTTGAATTAGGAACTTAAATAAAGAAAACCTAGTGAGACAGGTATATGATATGATCAACGAAAGGGCAGGGCTGGATAACTGGACAGTTTAGCAAGGTGAAGAGCTTTGATGCAAGCCAGAATCGATGCCGACACTATGGGGATTGTGCAAAATCAGACGCAATTATTAAAGGGTTAGTTAAAAAGTGGAGGACAGTAGATGACGAATTGGCCGGGACGTTAAGAGCACCTTAGCAA
This sequence comes from Cylindroiulus punctatus, assembly GCA_034695085.1. NCBI lineage: Eukaryota > Metazoa > Arthropoda > Diplopoda > Julida > Julidae > Cylindroiulus > Cylindroiulus punctatus. The sequence continues at coordinate 3,075 of JAQFYZ010000359.1, forward strand.
TATACCGTCTGAAGTGAGACCATGTATGATAACAGTTAGGTCAGTGCATTGCTATTTCGAGCAGCGGCCAGATCTCTGGAGACGTGCAAGCATAAGGCTAAGTTCAGGCAGATTAGTGGAATTTGTGATCTATGCGGCACAGGGGTGGAAAGCATACATTCAGGCTCATGTGCTCACGGATTGTGCAGCACTAAGTGATTACGAAGCGAGGATGGAGGCTGCTTCGGTGGAGGAATGGCTTGGTTTTACAGAGGAAGAGGTTAGAAAGGAAGCTATACTGTACGGCGTAAAAGCTGCCCTTTCAGATACAGTATGCATGTATAACATCCAAGGATGAAATCATTTTAACTAATGAAAATGGTTGCTTTGTGTTTTTACAAATTTATTATTTTAATTAAAAGTGTTTCAGCAATAATGCCTACAACATAATATCCCATTGATAAAAATAATTTGGCATGATTTACTAGAAAATGTACTAGATCAAGTACATTAAACTACATCACATCCAAATCACTATACTGACTAGGCCCTGCAGGAAATGTAACACCAATATATAGTAGTACAGGTTCTTTTCATAAAAGTTGAATTTCTGAAGTTTCATTAGCCTTTTCTTTCTCATCCTTTTTCCCATAATGCTTTTTACTAATAAGTAAAAGTATCATAAGTGCAGGTAAATGCACGAGACTAAATCGAAAGAGTTTTCTAGAAGAGGCACTGTCAGCATTCTGATAAAACTTCCAGGAGAGATACACGAGGTACAGATTGAGGGGCAGTGAGTCAATAGCAAATGTCCAAGTGGTCATATCAATTACAGGCGCCAGAGTTGAAAGAACAACAATGGCCACGCTGTACTGAAGGGCTGTCCTCTTGCACAGACGTGGGTTGACAACCGACATCATTCGATATCCAGCCCGTGAGTAATCGCCCCTTAAGTTCCATGACAGGGCATTAAAATGGGGAAACTGCCATGCAAACAGAAGTCCTCCAAGCAGCAATGCTCCTTGAAATTTTAAGTGATAATTACCGTGTTATTAAGTTTGCGATCAGTTTTAAATAATAATAACCACCAACGACACCAACAACCATGCATGCGATTAAACCAGGTGTTTAAACTTTGTTGTGCAGCATAACTATGTGTGCTCAGAATTAGCATACTAAAACATACCAAACAACTCAGATAACGTGACCACCTGCAGCAGGACAAGTACACTGAGTAAGTACAAAGACTTACTCAGAAAGTATTCATATAATACTTTATATAATACGTAATAGTATTCAGAAATACTATTAGAGCAATATAATCTGGTCCAGTAATCCCACATCTGGCCAGCATGCTTTAGCAGAATGGATAACATCCTAATGCATATTTTTACCACAAGAATAATGTTATTTAGGGAAAATGCAATTTCTTCATTCATTTCAATCAAAATCACAAAAATCTTTAAGCAACTTCTTTTTTGTACTTATAGGCATATTTGGTGCCCACAAATACTGCTCAATATTTTTATCTAAATGCATATCTAGACATTTAGTACCAGAATTCACCAAAGATGCAAATGAGTACATGTAAATGGAATTTGCAGATCACATTGGCTGAGCCATACACCTTTGAATCAATAGAAAAAGAAATTCCTAATAACCATGCCAATTGCCAAGTGTACCCATACATGAACAAAAATTTCATAATAAAAACTATGATGAACTACTGCTGCAGAGAGCTAGCAATGTAAACATTCTAAAGCATGCCCAAATAAAAAAATGAATTCAACCCAAACAACATGAAACTGATTTGTGAATATCATGCCAAGAATAATCTAAGAAAATTAATCTTGATAAGCATAACATAAAAATAATTGTGAAAACTCACCCAAATCCAAATTTCCAGTGCACGCTGTCCATCCCATAACCGGGGGGATTGCACCAACTATTGATCCCAGCCATGTATTAGCTATGCTGGCACGTTTCATGGGAGTGTAAATCGATGTGTAGAGCACTAAATTGATGATCCCTAATCCAGCCGTTAAGGCATTCACTCCCATTGCCAAGGTCCCAAGTCCAACAGTAGCGCACGTACTTGCAAACGTTACTGCATGGAGAGGACTGTCAATTAACATAACACATGTTTTATTACAATTTGCACTAGAATCAATACCAATTTAATTGAGAATATATCATGCACCAGAAGTTTGGTCACTAAATGACATTTATTTTGTGGGAAATTTGGAATAGCAGAATTTTATGAAAACAGATTTGAGAAGGAACTGCACGAATGGCACTTCGTTAGGTTGGATTATGCAGATGTGTTGTGTACAGTACAAATGTAAGTAGTGGAATCAAGCAAGTCGTGACTGATTCCAAAGGGAACGATCCTGCATTTATTATTAATACTATCTTGTATTGATTGTGGGATACCACAATCAGGATAGCCGAACCAGGGCTCCTTGCTCAGTTTGATCAAAGTTTTCTCATAAAAACAAATTAATCCATTAAAGTGTCTCTACATCTTGAACGACATATAGCAAATTGATGTTATGACATGTGATAATTCGCAGGACTTACCTAATCATTCCACGAACCAATATGCGATTCTTTGTGCGTGCCATCTGTGAATCGAAGGGAACTTCGAAATACTAAAACATAATGACATTCGTGATTATGCATTCAATAAATTTAAACAATTCATCAACAATAATCAAATTTGAAAAACCAACTTACTTGATTAATGGTATTTGCAGCACATGATAAAAGTCCTGTGCCAACGCCAGCAAGCACAAAAACTGTTGGATCAAATGCTGCTGGAGCAAGAGCATAACCACCAATGGTTGTGACGACAACAAGTGCTGCAATAATGAAAGCAATGGCTTTAGTATTCCCACGTCAGCCGAGAAACCGAGGCACTGTATTCAAAATTAAGCAGTATCGGTAATTCTAACCTGTCAATCGAATCTTAGACAACATCAAGTAGCATTTCGGCAATTGTTTAAGATTTATAACTTGTTCGTGCCAGTCGAGGTCCCTTGGTGTGATTGCATTGATTAACGTAATTTTTCTACCTGATTTTGAAATTGATGAACCTGCAGTTGGCGTGTTAACTTTATTTCCTTCTTGTTTACATGTAGCATTAACAATACGGACCACTTCCTTTGCCGGTATGCTGCTATCGACTTTGATAATATTAGGATGAGCATGTGTCACAGTCACTATGTGATTGCTGGGTTTATGAAACAGCAAAGTCGACTCATTGAATGAACAGTATGCTGATGGTTTTGTGCCCATATACTTCACAGAATTATGCATGTCATCAGGAATTTCAGAAATGATCGGTGGGCCATTATCAACTATGAAATTAGGCAGGTGAACAGATTCCATAGATTGTTCTTTTGCAGCTACAGCTTCATGAACTTTTTTACCAAACTATGAGAACAACGGAATAATAAATCCTAGTCAATCATAACTAAACTAAATACAGTTACAATGTAAACATCATACAAATTAGTGACTGAATTCAAGGAAGTCATAACTGGATGTGTACAAATCAAGAAACTAATCAAGTTTCAAGAATTACAGTACATGTACCAGTACAAGCCATTCCAACTCACCAACTTGACTGGTTATTTCAAACATTTACTTCCATCAATTCCCTTATACCGTGGATAATTCGTGCATTTCAGTGACTGTGTATAAGGGAATTGATGGAAGTAAATGTACCAGTACAGTACTTCATCTTGCTTTTGTTGCTGGATATTTACAATTTCTCCTTACAATTTGTTTTTGCTCGATCTTTACATTTAGGGAGAACTATGAAATCAAATTATAATAATGTAATAGCATGATAATACCATGGTAATACTTTTATGAGTGTGCCAGTATATACATATCGTATTCCATCAAAGTTGCTATTCATTATACAAATATAGATTGACTGGGTACAACTAAAAGTATTTCATAATTTACAAGCTTTTTCTCCGGTAGGAGTTCGAATAAATTGATTTCCATGAAGGAATCCTCCAGGAGGTGTGACAACCGGGTTTTTCGGCATAATCAGAGTCGGTGTAAATGCAATATATGAATTCAGGTCTTTTAGAATATGTATAATCGTAATCTGACCTTTCTTGTCATGCATGGATTTCTTGAATTTCTCGCTAAGCAGACGTTCCCCGAAGTCCTCGAGAGGGTAACACACGATTTGAACACGAACTGCATTTCAACTTCAATATTAAAATTCTAGACACGAAATTCGTGAATGGATGCTAACACGCCCGATTTAAATTACATAACTTTCTTTTTAGACACATAATTAAGTTAGCTGATCCGACAGTAAAAATTCGAAAGAATCTTCCTGTGCTTGCGCAAATCCATGCGGCTTCCAAGTTTCTCAGCAGCTTTTCCGAGGAAAATTCAAAATGGCGTCCAAAAGGCAATAAGCGAAATTTTAGGTTAACTTTTCTCCATAGGAGTGTCATCTGGCATTGTGCTCCAATTGTTTTATCGTGGCCTTTGCGTGGCACTGATACAATTTTGGCGACACTGAACAGGAGAACCTTGAGTTTTTTTGCTTTGGTGGTTGTCTGCTGCAGGGGCCATATTATAGCTCGTACCATATATGGATCATGCTTGCTCTACATTTGCCATGATATAATATTCTGTGAAAAGTAAAACTTAACATATCTTACTTTTGTAATTCATTAAAAAAGTTAAAAGTATGATCTCTTCCATTGTATAATATTGAAATCTAACAACTTCCTTTGGTGATAGCGTATGCTTTGGTGTATGAAATGATACAGCTATGATGAAATCATCACGAAATGAGCTGCAACATGGCAGTGATGGCACCAAGTTTTCTTGCTTCAACTGGCATCACAATTTTCGATCGAACTTCGCAGTGACCTTGGCCTGACCATTTAAAAAGGGAAAGTGCAAAAGGCAACCGGCAGAAGTAAAATTGTGAAGAGAACGCATTGCGGGAGTGCTTTCGTTTTTCGGAACAAGAATGGCTTACTGTTCAAGGAGTGTGTTTTTTCAGGTCAGCTGCCTACATATTTTATCCAATAATAATTGAAATAGTACGCCATAATAGCCATGTTCAATTTTTTCTACATGTAGAATGATGTAGGTCACGGCATGCTATATATATAGCGGAAATTGTCTAATTACGGCTTCTTGCCTTGTACTGGTCACCTTGAGAGGAATTCCCATGCACATGTACTGTAAATGCATGGAATTCCCTCTCTTATACAGTGTATATCCATGATATTTATTGTTTACACCATCCATGCAGTATAAACTAATATGCTAACAGTGATATTGCATTCCATAGACTGCGTGACATTCATGACACTTTAAATCTGATTTTTTACTATTCTTTTGTTCCAAATAACCTGAAATATAAAACTGAAACCTCAAGCTGAAATAAAATTGTCATGAAGGATCCAAGGGCACCTTGAGGTATTGTAGTAGTGAAGTAGGCCTACTGGAAGACCAAAGGTTGGGGAACAGGTCGGGGCTCAAGTGGATATTAAAATTGCTATCGCACCACGACATGATAAATATTGAATTCAGCTGTTCATGCACATGCCCGAAAATTTTGAATCCACTGGCAAGCTGTGCTAATATCTGAACAGGCAGTGAAGTAAAGACTACACTAATCTTTAGGGAAACATTTGATTATCCTCATTTCGTGTGTGGTATAACATGATTTGGAATTGAAACCTGATCCTAGTTGCAAATCAGAATTTTTGATGCAATACAAAAGAACACCAATTAACTTTTTTTTCTTTCTTATATTATAGGGTATGAAATCGATGGGCCTCAATGTTCAATTAAGGTTATTGCACATGAACTGTGTTGGATATGCCAAACATGTATGGATGAATATTGTCGAATTATTGATCTCATTTATGTTAAGTTTTAATTTCGTTATTAATTATCCATTTAGGTCCCAATGAGCAAGTTCGATGTTGAAAATAATCTACCATATGCAAAACTAGCAAGCAATTTGGAAGTGGTCAAAAAGAAGCTAAACAGACCACTAACGTTATCCGAAAAAATTCTTTACTCTCATTTGGATGAGCCTTCGACCCAAGACGTAAGACGTGGTGAAAGTTATCTTCGGTTGCGACCAGATCGTGTAGCCATGCAAGATGCCACTGCCCAGGTTCGCGATGGCTTTCCAATCAATCCAGTTAATTTTCATATTGTGCAAGTTTTGAGTAACTGTGATCATTGACTTAGATGGCGATGCTGCAATTTATATCTAGTCGCCTTCCAAAGGTGGCTGTGCCATCGACAATTCATTGTGATCATTTGATTGAAGCCCAGATTGGAGGGGAACAAGATTTAGCTAGAGCTAAAGTGAGAGTTTTATGGACTATTTTTGTGATACCTAAATGTGGAATCATGCCAAAACTGCTCTTGTACAAAAGAAATTTGAATATCTTTAACTATATCCTTGTAGGACATAAACAAGGAAGTTTACAACTTTTTGAGCTCTGCTGGAGCTAAATATGGTGTTGGATTCTGGAAACCAGGAAGTGGAATTATTCACCAGGTGAGAAACTACATTATTTGTTTGTTATGGTCAGTCTGATGCCAATCTGCTTTTAACATAGCAGAAATTGTGTTTGGCAATTTTGACAAAGACCTAGAGCAAAAAAGCTAACGTTTGTTAAGCTGCACAACATCAGGTGTGGTCATTTCATTAGCATTGAATGATCATGTATGCTGTTGTGCACAAACCAAGTAAACCTATAACTATCAAATTTTAAAACTACAAATTATGTATAACTTACTTGTTTGCAATTGCAGATCATCTTAGAAAATTATGCTTTCCCTGGTGTCTTGCTTATTGGAACTGACAGCCACACACCAAATGGAGGTGGGTTGGGTGGTTTGTGCATCGGTGTTGGTGGAGCTGATGCTGTAGATGTCATGGCAGATATTCCTTGGGAACTTAAATGTCCTAAGGTGAGAAATGTCGCAACAGTGTAAATGTTGTATTCGGCTGTTGGACAGTGCTGACATGCAAATCTAATGTGATACCTGTGCATTAGGTCATCGGTGTAAATCTGACAGGCAAGCTATCAGGATGGACATCTGCAAAAGGTCAGCATTAATCACAACCTAACAATTTTAACAAATACAAAAAAAGCATGTTCTACTGAACTCGACTAACAGATAATTTTATTTAGATGTCATACTTAAACTTGCGGGAATTCTCACCGTCAAGGGTGGAACGGGGGCAATTGTTGAGTATTTTGGACCTGGAGTTGAATCAATTTCATGCACTGGAATGGGCACAATTTGCAACATGGGTGCAGAAATTGGAGCTACCACGTCGGTTTTTCCTTACAACAGCAGAATGAAAGATTACTTGGTTTCAACTCTACGAAAAGGTGCCTTATATAGTTGTTATCAATGAAATTTTGACATGCACATCTTTTGAAATTATATTTTCTTTCTTAAGACATTGCGAATGAAGCAGACACTTACAAAGAGTTGCTAACCGGGGACAAGGGTGCCCAATATGACCAAGTCGTTAACATTAATTTGAGTGAGGTAACGTAATTTTGCAATAATGCTTCTAATAATTGCACTTATTTTCTCATCTGGGATAAAATATTAACTTTATAGTTGGAGCCTCACATCAATGGACCATTTACTCCTGATTTGGCCCATCCAGTTTCTGAAGTGGGAAAGAGAGCCAAAGAAAATGGATGGCCGTTGGAAGTTAAAGTGGGTCAGTGCAATTCGATTTAGTGGTTTGCATTATAATGATGTTGGTATTATGATGGATATAAAAAATGTCAATTTACTGGATAAATTGATACTAGGATTGATTGGAAGCTGCACTAACAGCAGCTATGAGGACATGAGTCGAGCAGCAAGTATAGCAAAACAAGCTCTGAAACATGGGCTGAAGGCAAAGTCTCTATATACCGTAACGCCAGGCTCGGAACAGATTAGGGCTACAATTGAGAGAGATGGTCAGGTGTGTTACATCGGTTTCTTTTTGTTTATTTTGCAATTGTTCATTGGAATTACTTTATTAGGCTCAAGTGTTGCGAGAATTTGGTGGAGTTGTACTGGCCAATGCCTGTGGGCCATGCATAGGACAATGGGATAGGTAAGTCAAAAGTTGTCAATGAAAACCCTTTACCTGGATATTTCTCTATAACCGCTGAAGTTAATTGCTGTTTACTGTCACAGAAAGGACATCAAAAAAGGCGAAAAAAACACCATAGTGTCCTCTTATAATCGCAACTTCACTGGCCGTAATGATGCAAATCCAGCAACGCATGCCTTTGTTACATCTCCAGAGCTAGTTACAGCTTTTGCCCTAGCTGGCACGTTAGATTTTGATCCACGTCGTGACACAATCACTGGTCCAAAAGGTATAGGGACTTTAATGGAAAATTTTGCTTCGGAGTTGTGTATTTTAGCATTTTTAATGCGAGATTGAGCGAGCAGGGGCCTTTACAGTAAACTGCTCATTTTCACAGGAGAAAAAATAAAATTGACCGAACCAACTGGAGACGAACTGCCATCTAGAGGATTTGACCCAGGAGAAGATACGTTTCAGGCACCCCCCAAGGATGGCTCATCAGTGTCTGTGAATGTTGACCCGAAGAGCCAACGCCTACAGCTGCTATCGCCATTTGATCGCTGGGATGGCAAAGATCTCGAGGACATGCTTATTCTTATTAAGGTCAGTGGATATTTCAAAGTGCAGTTTGATAAAGGGTACTGGGCATTTAACTAAGTTTAAACTATTGCAGGTAAAAGGAAAGTGCACCACTGACCATATTAGTGCTGCTGGACCTTGGTTGAAATTTAGGGGACATCTGGACAACATTTCCAACAATATGTTCATTGGGTATGATAGACATTTCTAGTCCTTTTATTTGTATTTTGATGCACCTATAATGAAAATTGTAATTTAACCAGTGCTGTCAATTCGGATGGTGGTGGAATCAACAAAGTTAAAAATTTGTTAACTGGAGAATGGGGTGCAGTTCCTGATACGGCTAGAAGCTATAAGGTAACTTGTGAAGATACAAAACGAGTATTGCGATACGAAAAAATTCAGTAATTTAGCACTAATCAAAATGTAAACCATTCTGCATCAGGCCAAGGGCTTGAAGTGGGTAGCTATCGGTGATGAAAATTACGGTGAAGGAAGCAGTCGAGAGCATGCAGCTTTGGAGCCTCGTCATTTGGGAGGAAGGGCCATTATTGTCAAAAGCTTTGCTAGGATTCATGGTAAGTTGTGTTGAAATTGTGCTTTTAATATAATTTAATGTTTGGAAGCACGTTTAATACACAACTTTTTTTTCTCAACAGAAACAAATTTAAAGAAGCAAGGGCTCTTGCCACTCACGTTTGCCAATCCCTCAGATTATGACAAAATTGAGCCAACTGACAAGATTTCCTTAGTAGCACTGAAGACTTTGGCACCAGGAAAGGTAATGATTTGATCAATAATTGCCATAAGCCATTAATGGGATATTGCGTAATAATTTATTATAAATTAACTTTTCTTCACAGCCTGTGACGTGTGAAATCAAACATGCCAATGGTAAAAAAGATACTATCACGCTCAACCATTCCATGAATGAACAACAAATTGAATGGTTTAAATCTGGAAGTGCCCTCAACCGAATGGCTGATGTTAAGAAGAAATGAACTGAATTTGCACACGTAATGATAAAGATGACAGAATCTGCTTGCTGATATGTATCATTAATGAACATAAGTTTGCAGTATGTTGAAAGTTTTCTTAATTTTAACTTAGTTCAAAATTGTGAAATACTGATTTTCCAAGAGACAATTGGAAGGCAAACTTCCTGGTAAAATGTAGTGTGATCCAATTTACCATGCTGCTTTAGTTGAGAAAACGAAAGTGGAAGTTAAGATGAGATCTGGAGATTTCATTTGTAGTGATATTTTAAACATAATTATGTCCAAGCTTTAGTGGTAATGTACCAATATTATTCAATAAAATTTTATTAAAAGTTATCTCGTTTTTTTAAAGCCCTATACTGAAACAGTTACTTGACAATTTGTGTATCCCCTTAGAATAATGCCAAATGGGGAAATATTTACAAATTCCCAAAATGCGTAAAAACATCTATAAATACATGTAATATCACCATAGTAATAAATTGCAGTCGTTTTTCGTCCTCAAATGCGCATAGTTTTTTCGTAATTTCATGTTGAAAAATCACAAAAACTGCATAATTTTGAAATGGTAGTTGGACATGTTGATGATGTAAATGCTCTGCATCACACGATAAATGTAATGTTAAAAAGTGGGGGGGGCTTCAACGACGCATTTCCCGTTTTTCAACTATTGATTTGGACATGAAAACATTCGTTGATGCAAAAAGATATATAAGTACCAAACTTCATTTTAAACCCATAAAAAAATGTTAATTTCCCAATTTTCTCCAAAACTTGTTCATGCCTCACAGAAGTTCGGTGTTTGCAAAAAAATTAATCTAACAAATGCCATGAATCGAAAAGAAACTTGTCAACAAAAAACTGCATTCATTTGAGATTGAGAAATCAGCCAATAGTTTTACAATTGCTCACAAGTAAATGAAAAATGCAATAGATTTGATGTTCATGAAAGCAGATCCATGTGCCTTCAAAAAGGCATTAAATATTATAATAAATAAGCTTACAATTTCACTTGCCCCAGCCACAAGCCAGTCGTCAGAAATGTGGAAGACAAACTTTCCCAGCAAACAGTTCAGAAATGACAGTAATCCATAATGCTAGGACGAAGAAGATGTAGGATATACCCACTTGAAAACTGTTGGGCAATTGGTAAGGTTCTCCACCGATTTCCTCCATTGAGAACCCCATAGGGAACACAACAGCAGCCAAACAGAATAGAACCACTGAAAGAAGATTTGTGGAACAAGAAGAATTTTAAGTGGCATAAATACAGGTTTATGGCAGTAATGAAAAGAACCATAACATGGACACATACTTGCAGAAAATCCCACCCATCTAGCTGCTGGTACTACCCGAAAGTTCCAGTGTGATACTGCCAATAATATGATTGTGGTTGTTACACAAAAGCAGCCAGCAATGATGCAGATTAGGGCAAGTTGCCATTCTGGCTGAAGAGATGGGCTGGAGCAAGTTTGGGAACGACCGTATATTGTCATGCATGTCCATATAAGTCCCAAGCGAGTATCGCCTAAAAATAAAAGTGCATAATTACGAACTCATAGAATTGCATGCCTACATGATCTACACCCTAGGAGTCGGAATAGAGGTGGTTGTTCAAGTGAGGGAATTGCATGATATGACCCCGAAGAGGTGAGCCCCATCCCCTCACTTTGGGAATGAAATGTTTGTGAAATAGATGAAAATAAACTTTAAGTCGTAGGTGTGTGCAGGATTGCATACCCCATTGAAAAATACATGCAGAATTCTGCAGAAATTTATACTTTTGCTGCAGAAAATGTTCTGCACAACATTTTCTGCAGAAAAAAATGGTGCATAAAAAATTCTACAAAAAAAATTCGGACCAGAAAAAATTTGGGGACAATATTTTTTTAAAGAATAAATTATCTACAGGTACATCCATGTACATGTATACATACATATTCAAATAAATAAGCAATGCAATTATGGCTTTTCAATTACCAGTGCCTCAGATACAAAATAATCGAGATAGATAGAGCCAACCAGATCTGTTTCCCCACATTAACTGTGTGAGTGGCCCTGTGTGTAAGGCACCAAGCTGTCAAACAATTGACACCTGATTCGAAGAACTTCTGCATAAGTATTTCTGCAGGAAAACATATAAAATTGCTGCAGAGTATGCAGAATTTTGCAGAATGTTTTTCAACAGGGTATTTTTGGGGGAGGTTCCATCAATCCTGGTTCCATCAATTGGTTCTTGTTACGTGTAACCAGCTAGAGTTTTGAGCACATATTTTCTGGGTCTGCAAGTTTTCACGCACACCAAATTAGCCGCTATCTGCGCTTTAATTCAAATGTCACTATAATGACATTATTGGTAACAAAATGGACTATCTACTGTACCTCCAACATCGGTTACGATCCAGTCCGGCAAGGATAAACTGGCAATGGCAAATATATCTGCAGCCAGAAACAGCGCCCCAGAGATCAACGTTAACTTGTCCATCTTCCCAGGGTTACAAATATTTCATTCGTGATCCATGAACTACACGGAACGATGAAATCACAGCCAGTGAGCCATCAAATCAGTGGAAATTCGAATTCGAGAATGTTTCCGGAAGTGCTTGTCTGCAACTTCCGTCAAAAGGTCATTGTAGTTCGTGCGCATGCGCCAACGCCTCTCTTCTTTCTTGTCCACGAGGTGTCCAACATGGCTGAAGACCGGGAAAGGCGGAATAGTAGTGATTCCCAAAGCACTTCTGGAGCTGGAGAACCCATGGAGAACGGTCCTGTTGAGGAAGAACCAAACTTCAGTGATCCTGAAGACTTTGTCGATGATATAACCGATGAGGGTGGGTTGCAAATTTCGTTACGAGGCTGGTACCATATTGAGGTGTCATGGTAATGATGATGCGGCACCCGCTTTGATGCTACATCCTGATACCAATGATTCTGACATATTTTTAAGTATTTCATTGCTTTCGCGTTCGATATTTCAGTCGTGATCATTATTTGAATGTTCTGTTTCGTTGATTTTGTTCGTAACATCATTGGGAGAGCCTGTGATGAAAGAGTTTTATATGACGCCATTATGGGGACAACATAGCACTGCTTTCGTACCATGGACCATTGTGATCAGCATAGTCATAGCTCATAGGGCATAGTAACCAGAATAAACAAGTTACCAGCATGCAACCCAGTGAGGGGGAAAGCGAATAACGAAACCAAGACATGCGGTTCGGTGCCTAATACCGACAAAATCAATTGCTAATAGTTGAGAATTTCTTATTTTATGTTAGTAAACATATAATTGATAACGCGAACTTAAATGGTAACAAAAAATATGAAGTTAAATTTTTCCGCACCTCTTTTCTTTTCAGAATTGCTGGACGACCAATTAAAATTACGACCGAAGGAGACAGATGGTGTAGATAATATCATTGTCGTAGACAATATTCCACGAGTTGGCCCTGATAGGTTGGAAAAATTGAAAAATGTCATCCATAAAATCTACTTCAAGTTTGGCAAAGTTGTCAACGAATATTATCCTATTGATGACAATGGAACAACTAAAGGGTAAAATCTGCAGCTTATTCAACTTTTAGACTAACTGTCTAAATGTTCTATTGTGATTTATACATTTCATTTTTCTGCAGTTTTTGTTTTTTGGAGTACTCGTCACCTGTTAATGCCCTTGAGGCTGTGAAAACAACTGACGGCCACAAACTAGATAGAACGTACACGTTTTCTGTTAATTTATTATCGGATTTTGATAAGTATGTTCTTGTTTCTTTTTTTATGGACATATTAGCAACGTCATTTGAGAGAATATCTTTAATGGTGTTACCTTGTGTGTAGGTATATAGACGTCCCTGATGACTGGATCCCTCCTGAACCTCAGCCATATAAAGATCTGGTAATGACGGTCTTGTAGTTTTTCAGAATTGCTTCTGTCATTCTCTGTAGTACGGAAAATTAATTTAAGTTTGGTTAGGGCAATTTACAATATTGGCTCCAAGATATGGATTGCTGCGACCAATATAGCGTAATTTATGATGGAGGTGATAAGACTGCCATTTGGTTAAACACGGTTCCAGATCCTTCCTTAGTTGAAGAAAGAGGGGTAAATATCAGTCATAATTAACTATGGTGACTAACCTTGGGATTGCAATCCTTTTCCTTGAGATGTAATGTTAACATGTATTTGACCTTATAGAGATGGACTGAAACCTATGTTCGTTGGTCCCCTCTTGGAACCTACTTGGCAACTTTCCACCAAAGAGGTATAGCCCTTTGGGGTGGTGAGAAGTTTAGGCAAATAATGAAGTTTAGCCACGATAACGTACAATTCATTGATTTTTCTCCATGTGAGAAGTAAGTATGTTATTCATGCAGTACGTTGCTTTTCTGAACAGCAGATCAGTCTTGTTCACTAATCTAATATTTCCAATTATAATTACATGTGTTTTCATTAAGGTGTTGTCTCCTTTTTAAAAAATCATTGCATGCCCTCCAAACTTCACTTGAACTAAAGCAATATTAACTAAGCTTTATTGACGTCTTACGTGTTATTTTCACCGATAGCTACTTGGTGACATTCAGTCCACAACCTGATAATAAAGATGACCCTCAGTCTGCCATTATTTGGGACATCCGGACTGGAGCGAAAAAAAGAGGCTTTCAATCAGATCGCCCACCAGTTTGGCCAGTTTTTAAATGGAGCCATGATGACAGGTTTTTTGCTAGACTCACGCAAGATGCTATTAGCGTTTATGAAACTCCAGTATGTTCCATTATCACAATCTTACTTATGAGGAATTTCTTGGCAACTTCTAATTTTTTGTTTTAAATTTAGTCGTTTGGGCTATGGGAGAAGAAGAGCATTAAGATTACAGGAGTGAGGTATTGAAAAAAAAATATTTCATTATTTTACCTTTGTCCCTTGTTCTTCTATTCTTGAATTTTTATTATTCTTGCAGAGATTTCACATGGTCTCCCTCTGATAACATAATTGCCTACTGGGTTGCTGAGGACAAAGATGTGCCAGCACGTGTCTGTCTTCTCGATGTTCCAAGCAGGGCAGAGTTACGCACAAAGAACTTGTTCAATGTAGCAGACTGCAAGACTCATTGGCAAAAATCTGGAGATTACTTGTGCGTAAAAGTCGATCGGTATGCTAAAGTCAAGAAAGAGAAGAGCGAGAAGAGTGAGAAATTCGAAAACAAGTATAGTGTAAGTACTTTGTATCTTGTGCGAATTAATGAGCCTGCAGTCTTATCTAATTGTACTTGTATTATGACACTTTAGGGTTTATATTATAACCTGGAAATTTTTCACATGAGGGAGAAGCAAATTCCTGTAGACAGTGTTGAAGTCAAAGGTAATCTGGAATGTGTTCATAGAAGTTATTACTTTTTACACATTAAAAGTTATTGACATTTGGATCATTATGCATTCTGTATTAGAAAATATTGTGGCTTTCGCATGGGAGCCTGTTGGCAGTAAGTTCTGTTTGATTCATGGCGAAGCACCAAATATCATGGTCAGTTTCTACGAGGTGAAACCTGGTGGAACAGTCGCGCTTATCAGTAAGTTGAAATTGTGATCAAAACTTGCCTACTAATTGCCAATTGGGCAGTCACCAAAAAGTTGTGATTCAATTGCAGAAAAATTTGAAAGACGGCAATGCAATCACATATTTTGGGCCCCGCAAGGGCAGTTTGTACTGCTTGCTGGTTTGCGCAGGTAAGGCGATCATGTTACGTACACACTAAAGCATTGTAATATGACCACGCAACTGATTAATGCATAATTTTTTTTATTTTTTTTGGAATCTAGTATGTCTGGTGCCTTAGATTTTGTGGACACTAGTGATATGACAGTGATGAACCAGGCAGAACATGACATGGCAACTGATGTGGAATGGGACCCTACAGGACGTTATGTTGTAACTGGTGTCAGTTGGTGGGGGCAGAAGGTATGAGCTCATTCTACACAAGGTTTGGTAAATTGAATGCCAACTCTACTCTGTGGTATTTCTTCATCAGCAATGCATTCATATTTAAAATGTTGGTGTATACATAGTGCATGTCAAAGTTTGTAAACCTGATCATGTGATCACTGTCCTAACCTTAGGTGGATAACGGTTTCATCATGTGGTCTTTCCAAGGAAAAATGGTGCAGCAGCATAACATGGAAAGATTCTGTCAGTTGTTATGGCGTCCACGTCCAGCTTCCTTGCTCACTGCAGATCAGATTAAGGTTGTGAACAATAGCTTGATTTGGCCAACACTTGGAAGTTGAGGTTTTATCTTGAAATTAATGTTATCAATCACTTAATTGATACAGGAAATCAGGAAAAATTTGAAGAAATATAGTGCCCAATTTGAAGTAAAGGACCGTATGGCACTGACCAAGGCATCTAAGGTAAATGTCAAGCCTTTTTTTTAATAACACTGACTGAAATACGCTGTCTTAAATACCCTGATTTCTATCTTAGGAGCTTATTGAAAAGCGCCATGCCCTGATGAAGGAGTTCGAGGATTTCCTCAACAGAAAACGCGAGGAATATGAAAGTACCAAGAAAGAGCGTTTACAGTTGCGCAATGGTAAGATTTCTGAACTTAAATAATTTTTATGTGCAAATAAATGCTTATAACTCACATATCCTTTCAGGCATTGACACTGATGAATTGCACAGTCATGCTGAAAACATGGAAGAGGAAATTGTCGAATTTTTCATAAAAGAAGATATAATAGAGCTCGACGAGGAGTAGTGATCAGGCATCACTTTTCTTGGTCTGTTGGTAGCCTCTTTGGACGCCCATTTTAAGATCCTAATTACCTGAGATTGGTGGTATTGAATCTTTCCAAATTGTTTTTTGCATCTGAAGGAAAATTCCACTAAATAATTTCAAACTTTAGTGGGATTTCAATTTTATTTCTGCATCTTGGGGCCTTAAATTCAACCAAATTCCTTTGGTTTATAAATTTCCAAAGAACATCCTGATATTAATATACCTACAGTTGAAATGCTGATCAGTTTCAACTTATTTGGTTTTCCATGCAAAGCTTTTCCTTTCCATCATGTACTGTTAAGAATATGTTACTGGATTTTAATAAACTGGATCAATTTGCCTTATAGTCAGCCTTAGTTTTTGTAGTTGTTGTTAGTTTAGCCTTACAGCTATGCAAGTGCCTTAGGGAAACTCATTGAACTATAATATATCACTTCTTGTGGACATGAAATCTCGAAAATTGCTGTTTAAATGGTTTTTTACGAGCTCATTTTATTTTATAAGATCAGAATTTATGAAAATTGTTATTAATCAAGTAATTGTTATCCAGGGTTGTTTTCAGGGTAACCTCACATTAAATCACTAAACTTACATGCCTTTCAAATACATGGCCTGTCAATGGCAACAACATGGAACTTTAAAAATTAAATTGCACCCAAAACCTTGGGCAATATGTATTCTTAATAGGACATCTAGAAAAAATGATTACAGTAATCCTACCTTGCCTATTGCCGATTAATCTGAGCCAAATTTATAATTAAGATATGAAACCAGAAAAGTGGTTATAACAGAACAAAGAACAGAGACAGAATTTAACCCGCAAAAATTGTAATTAATCAAAGAACAATTGCAATTTACAGATTCAAAATTTGTTTGCCAGTAGAATTCTGTAATCCACTTCATGGCAGTTTTGGCCTCATTTCACCAGTTAGATCCATGACACTCATACTAGTCACCTGAGAGCAAAAGTGAACTTGTGCTTATCAAATATCAAAGTCACGAAAAAATGACATAATATTAACTACCATTGTCATCTTCATCATCATCAGTCTCAAAAGTGCTATCAGGAATGTCATACAAACGAATGATTGGCTGAAAGAATAAAATTATGATATTATGCATCCCCAGTGATACAGTAATGTAACAAAGACCACTATTTGCACCAACCTTATTTGGATCTTTCAAGATGAGGTATTTTCCTTCCTTCAGCTTCATGCACGTATCAATAATGCAACGCAAAATGCCCCAAGCATTATCCATACTCAAATTAATTTGATTAGCAAATTCGTTTGGCTTAAATTGCTGTGTTCCTAGAATTACATGTTGGGATGAATCGCGTACGTGCATACGCGAAACATGTCTGAAACATCAAAAGAAACATTTATTCATCATGCCACATTTGTCTTTGTTCATTGCAGTTCATCAGCTGCCAATTTTAGAAGAATCGGCATCTTGCGTGCATGTGTTTTGTCTGTGTGACTTTAAATTGCATGTCACACAGAGTGACCGCAAAGTAATCCAATATCGTTTCATGTAACGAAAACTCAAAAGGTGCACACACAAAAATAGTAGAAGCAACTTTCAATTCATTGTGGAAAGCACCAAACTTCACATGTGGGAAGCATTAATTTGATTCAGTTGCAAGAATCTTCCCCTCAAGATGTGCATTATTTAAGGACATGTGTTACACAAGCCGATATATCAAGATACGAGGTAATTTTGCATGCATGAACCTACAAAATCCCATAAGTAAGGGAAAGATTATACATACCCAAACTTAATCTGGTCTGAACTAGCTAAAATTGCTTGAGTGGTCCATTTTGCCAACTTGCAGCTATTATTCTTTAATTCGTTGGCAAGGACTGCACCTCGCTGAGTATCCAACTTCTGTCGCCAATCTATGCCTCCCGAAAACTTAAAAGTCAAAGAATGTTAAAGACAACCAAAATCGTATAAACTTTGGGTCGAATGCTGAACAAAACCAACAATACGCACTCTGGAATCCCACTCGTTCAAAGCCTTGATGTTAATGAACTGGATTTCCCCATTTGGGGTAGTCATGACAGCATCATGTTCACAACGAGCAATTAATTCGATATTGTTATCCAAGTCCCATTTTCGATATCGGTAGCCCACTGAAGCAACCTCACCCTCTTCATCTTCTTGCACAAAAGGATTCTTCTCATCAAACTTATACTTCTCATCATCAACCTGCCATTACAATGTATTATTTTAGGAAGCATTTACACACACAAATCAACAGAAGCTGAAAAACTCTTATCATCCTACCAAGCGCAGGACTTGCTGCGAAAAATTATGGTTGATAAACGTTGCTTCCAGAGCTAAATTTCTGGGAGAATTAATGCTGTTTGATTCGTCCTGTGGTGGCTCGTTAGAGGTTTCACTAACAGTAAGCAAATCTAAAATACCAAGAACAAATATTTTGATTGCATGATGGAACAAAATTTCAAATAGCACACGTTGAAGCGAATATACATGTAACACAAGACATCTGTTAGAATCAATAAAATAACGTGTTAATAAATCTCCATTATTACCAAACTCAGAGTCATCCCTTTTATCGAAGAAAAGCTTATTTCCTACACGCTGAAAAGTGAAAATCAAATTTTTGTATCAAATCGTGTAAACAAGTACAAGAATGACACTGTGATTTATCACCTACCTGCACAACAATGTCCCAAGAGTACATGGATCGAGTACAACACATAAGTGTTGCCAGAATTGCATCTGTGGCAAAAACATTGCCTTCAGTCTTAGCCAGCTGAAAATTTTAGAAAATAAAGTAAGGATGTGGAAAATATATGCTCTCAAATGTATCTCAATGTATAAGTTACCTGGCGAATAACTGGATCATCAGTGGTCGTTACTTTATGAAATATGCGGTTGACACGTTGCAAGCGCTTCTCATTTTTGGTATTGACACGGTCATATGCCTTGTCATAATATTCCATTGCGCCACAACGTTTTCTAAAAAGAAATATGCTTATCGTTACTTTTCAGATCTACAGATATCATTCTTTAATTTACACTTGTTTATGGAAAATATTGCAACTTACATGTCCTTTCCTTCTTCAACACCAGGTAAGGAAAGCTTGCTTAATCTAGGAAAGTCCATTTCTTCAATTACCTGCCAATCCTGGCGTACTTGCACAGAGGCATCCCTATTTTTAATCTTAAAAAAGCAGTCATAAATTATAGACCATACGCTTTCTCAAGAATACGACTATTGAAAAAATAAAAATTAACTTGATCTTACAGGATTCTTCTGATCAAATTTCTGCCGAGCCCCCAGTTGCTTTTGAAGCTTACGCACCTGCCGTTGACGATCCCTAGAATGTGTAATAAAACAGATGAAAATTCCAAGTACAAGCAGCAACAGCAACCTTTACATTTAAGAAGCATCTTAAAATTAATTTGCCTTAAAATTTCAGCCTAGATCTACTATACCTTTCACGGCTTTTTGCAGTCTTTGACAGCACTTGTAATTGGGCTTGCTGTTGTTGTTGGCGTAGGCGCTGTTGATCGCGCCGTACATTACGCTGATTAAACCGAAATCGCCCTCGTTGGTACATGCTTTTCTGAACTTTTACGGTGTCAACCAGCTGAAAGGAATTTTCATCCTCCTCGTGGAAATATGCATACTGACTGCCAACTCCAAACTGAGAAGCATATTTATCTAAAAAAAATGGTAAAAAAGTATTACTGGAATTCAGATGCAGGGAGGATAGCATCAGTACTTCAATGCTGGCAGCGCATGCATCGACGGTAAGTAACGTTTTGCGCTTCATTTCTAGCTTGTTTTGGCTGTTAAATTACATTCGTGATTTTTATTGCAATACTTACAACATATTTTACGTTATTTAAACATGCACAATAGCCGTTATGTCATCAACCATATGCTCCTACATTTCAAATTGTTACTTTATATGCACTTACTTGCATATCTACGGTCCTGGTAAGTCGATCCAGTCCAGTCAGAAACCTAAATACAAATAAAACAACTGTTTTCCTGTCTTTGTCTGTACATTACAACTTCAACAGTGTTTCTGATACGAGGCATCGTGCGTTAGGCTTATTTATATGCCGCTAGCCTACCTTGCCAATTCGATCTCCTTTCGAGAACGGCTGATAGGGCATATCCTTGTATTGATCAGGAACCGCGCTTGGTCCCCAGCCATTAGGGTTATCTTGAATTTGAGGAGGTTCAAACCTTGCCAAATTCATTTTTCAATCGAGAAAATATGAAAGCAAAAGCCAGAAACAGAACACGCACCAAACGACACCACGTACAAGGGCGGTCAATCACTGCCACCTAGTGTCAGTAACTTTTCCTATGGCGGCATCTATAAATTTGGCAAAGCCATGCACACTGTGGTATTATACATGTACTGTAAATGCATCGGCCATGAACGTTTTGAACGCAATTGCCACTAACAATTTATACCCCCACTAAAGGGCAATTTCAATGAAGGCCAAAAGTACCCTTTACATGCCCTAACCCGGCCTAATTCTTATAAAATTGGCACACTTTTGGGTCTCCTACAGATAACACAATTGCCACTGACAATTTACATTCACACTTATCTGCATAGCTGTCATCTGTTCACTCAATTATGAATCACATGGCGCGAATACAGAAATAGATTGCTTATTAAAAAATAAAAGGGGCTGTTTGCATAATCTTTCCTGACTCCCATTTTACAATGTCCCCACACTCTCATTGAATCCTCCTGGAGAATATGCTCAACTACAAAGCACTAATGCATAAAAAACTCGAAGCATCCATACTTTGCAGTTGAGTACATGTATCTTCCAGGAAGCGCACCAAATTTCTCGTGAAAATAAGTATTAATCTCGCATCGCATCTGAATTCCACTTGCAGGGAATTGTTCTTAGCATTTTTAAATTTGGACAAAAGCCCATCCAACGTTACAGCCCAGTCTAACTGCTCAGAAAATGCACATTTGTAACATTGGGTAGAATTCAGCCACTGCAGAAGTTCATGACAAATTCCATTCTTTCAGAGTAAACACAGAACATTTATAAAGAATGTTTTAATCTTACCAACTTTTCACAGCACTGATATTTTATGCAGAAATACAATTAGATACATGACATAACTGTATGAAAGATGAGAGGTTGCCAGCCGTGGAGTTTCAAGATTTATTAATTTAAATTTCACGCAGTCTGGGCTTATTTCAGTTTCTTGGAGCACCATTGTTACTGCCACTTAAGCTTAATTCAGATACGTGAGCACCATCTCTTGGGGGACTCTGAAATAAAGACAACATAACAGTCAGAACAAATTTATGATTCAGTCATGCACTTTTTTCTTCTGCGCAAAACTGGAAAAATCACTGATATAAAGAGTGCAATCTAATTTAAAATTCCTTCACATATTATAAACTTTGCACATACACTGTACTATGGAATGTACACTTAAGTCTGACTATTCGCCTGCATCTTTAAATATACTTAACTTTGCAAAACAATGCAGAATTAAATTTAAATTTGGTAAATTAGTTTAAATACATGCAAATGTAATTTTCATCCCAGTATCGTGATACTTGATGCTTTGCATACTCACTTTTACGTGGATCTGGTTTTTTAACATAGCTGACCTTAAAATGAGAGCCTAGAAGAAAATAATATACTATAATAACATTATCAACATGAATTATATGAATCCTATTATATCACTGGCCTACCGTAGTTCTCCGCTGATATTCTTTACCAACAGTTAATGATCTCTCAAAGGTGGTACTTCTTTGATCAATGTCCTTGGCATATAAAATCTAAATTACATGATCACATATTTAATTATCTTGTTCACATGTTTTCAATAAACGTCGCTAAGCATGGTGGACTTCTGATTATCAGGACATGACTAATGGGCTAGTTCACACTTAAATCTATTATTATGCTACTCTATTTTGGCAAAATAAAGACAACTTTAATTCTGTCTCACTAGTTATAAGTTTGATCATGACATTGCTTTATCAGAAATCTACAACTGTCTAAAAAACTACCAGTTCACCTTATTGTGTGAGTCAATCCTAGCCTGTATCTGCCCTTCTAGTATTAACTGCATTAATTCATCTTCCAAAGCCAAAACAGTGGTGTTAAATGCAGAAGACATTCGATTCATATCAGCTGAAAGGTATGGACTGAAATACTTTAAAAAAAAATAAGCAAAATTATTTTCATACATTATGTCCAAGTCAATTAAATTATCAGTAAATAGACATGGTGCAGCAATACAAAAACAATTAAAAACTCACTTGTATCAGAGCCCTGTTGCGGATTTGCATGTAGAGAGTATTCACATGAGGAGCTAGATACATATCTAATAACAAATTTTCCTAGGTAGAGAAAATGTATTGGAATTTAAATTGTGATTACAATCAGATCATCTTTGTTATGACTAAACATCACTTGTGGTCAATTCTCAATACCTTTATCTCATCCAGCAATTTCAAACAAGCAGCATATTTTGACTCGTAGAATTTGAAAACAATATCTCGAAGCTGAGGCTCCAATTCTAAAAACAGTTTGAAGGAACTATAAGGAGATAAAAGGGTTACTTCACATTACAGTATTTGCAGCAAACAGAACATGAGTTTACTGGTGCTAACATAAAGCAACGTATTGTACTGACCTACTAGATATTACGCACTTTTGTAATTCCTGCCTATCAAACGAGGCGAGTGCACACATCCCTCCATACATAGCAACATTGCTGGGTGACAGCAACTATAAATGATTGATAATTTTTAGTGTATGCTGACATCTGTGTAATAAATCTGGCAACAGTCTTGCTTACATCTGGGAAGTCGCAATGATCAAAATTTGCTTGAAGGAAATGTTTAGCAGATGTTTTGTACTTTTTATTAGCAAGTTCTGCAAGCCCTGCAGCACACTGAAGTTTTGTCAGAACAGCTTGGTTGCCATCCTTACCATGAGGCTAAAATCCAAAAAGTGTTAAATCAGTATAAGTGTTAAACCATTATAAAGAAAACTTAAAACATTTTTCTGTTATGACACATAAAATTACCTCGGTAAATTCAGGAGTAGCTTCGGCTTTATTCACATAACTTGTAACATGAGACCAATTTTGGAGGTACACACTGACCTATTTAAAAGCAATTATTTAATTGCAAAACAGTCGAGCACTGGCAATCTATATTTTACTCTAGACTACAGGTGGGTTGACAACAAATTGCAGCAAATTCTGAGACAAACTGAAATGTTTATAAACCTTCAAAAAAGTAATTTTAACTTGCCTTGATAACATTAAGACACATGTTAATAACATGTTTTCCACTAGTGCAGTAATCACGTGCTCTTGAATAGCATTTCAAAGCATTGTTCAAATCTCCACAATCAAGATGATGATCCCCTAAATCATCATGGCCACGCCTAACATAATTAACATAAGACGATTGGGTAATGAGGTTTAAATTCCTATATTTTTATCATCGACATTCAATTAACTAACCTGATACTTTCTTTAATAGAATTGCCCTTGTAGTTTTTCAAATCGGTATCCAACTTCTCCATTTTTAGTGCAGCTTTTTTTGATTTCGTTTCAATCCATTGTGTGTCTAAAGGTGGTATATTGTTGCCAGTTCCCCCAGTGACATCAGGCAAATTTGTTGATCTTCGGAAATTTAAAAAAAAATGTATTTAAGAAAAAATGCCAACCAAAATGTGTACAAACATCAACAGCACAACTCACCCTAATGCATCTAGTAATTTTCGATGAATCAACTGATACATAGTGACATTGAAAGTTGTTTGCACATAGAGAAGAGCCATTTTCAAAGCTTCTATCCTCAATGAAGGACAATGATCTGCTATATAAATCAATCTATAAAGCTTCGCAAGACCAGAATAGCTATTTGAATAGGCTTCTAGATCCTAAAAAAAAAAAAATATCCATAGTAAAATCATAAATTGCTACTACAATTTACTTGCATTCAGTAATGCAAGTACTACAACTTATTGCCAAAACTTTAAATGATTTTGTAAAGCATTACTGGATATATCCAGCAATTATACAATGGAAGGGAAGAATAATCGACATAGGACAGCACAGATTGGCAATAAGTCAGCTACCGGTAGTTGATAGAAATGATTTAGCCAGTTATTGATGGGAAATCAATATGAAAATGCATGCACAAATAACATTAAGTATGGATTTGAGTATTACTGGTAAAGTTTTTGGAATTGATTTCTCAGCATTTAGCACTGATTTTAGCTATAGTAGAATGAAGATTACGATCAACCATACATAAATCTGTGTTATAGGCTTATTTATGAACTCCAACCACATGTGACTGGCTCTCACAGACTCACAGTGTTTCTCCCCATTGACAAAATGGTGACAGGCCAATTTACCACATTTTATAATGCTCAATGCTTAATTTAGTCAGATCATTTTACCATAATAGAAGTAGGTCACCATTCATATCACAAGCAGTCACATTTTAAACCTGAATTTTCAATCTATCAAATGTATTCAGCTCCTAAGTAGGACTTATTAGTGGAATGGCTCATTAGGATTGGATTAGACAGAGACGTACAAGGGTTGTATTCTCCACAATGTAAGGATCTTCTTCAGTATTGTCATTTTCCTCTGGAGGTGCATCAACTTGCATTGGCTCCACCGAACTCTATTTAAGGATGAATATTGCATTAGAATAATATACCGGCGACAAATAGCAAATATCACAGTACCAAAATGTACATGAAATAAATGCAAGATGCTCCAACTACATGGTACAGAAGCTAGTTTTACAGTACACCAGCCTCTAACTAATAGTCAGTAACATAGTTGAACGAAAAGAATGTTGAAGTCGTCAATTTCATGAAACTAATTGCATATAACGCATTTAAACATAAGAATATGTACTTTACCTGTAAAAGGCAAGCCATCATCAACTGATAACCGTCATCCACCTCAGCCATATTATGGCGTCACGAATCTGATTGCCTTGTCACACCCTGGCTGCGCGGAGGATTTGTATACATCCGCGCGGCGGTTTTGTGTACATCCGCGCAGCACGTCACAACATGAACGGTATGAGCGCCGTCTGGTAACGTTGTTTTGATTTCCATGATGTTTTGGCTTATCATTACTCATAATATTGTCTGTGTCTGTTGTTATCGTTCAATTCCTTCATATGTGTACACTATGACACTAAACTTGCCTAGTTATTAATCATCCGGTAAGTATATTCATATTGAAGGTAATTACAATCGTAAACTCTTAAAGATGACCTGCTCTTGTGCAGCGAATAACTTAGTCAAACAATTCGATTTGTGCAGCAAGTTACTCCAAGTGAGTGTCATGCTACACGTCATAGTCATAGCAATGGTGTTGAAATGCTGTCATTATAATTTGCTCTTTGACAAATTGAAATTTAGCTAGTTGGCTGAGTTGTGACAATGTATATGTACTTCATTTGTCCATATGCTGTCAAGGCTACATTTTTTGTAACCTATGTAGGTGAAGATCAACTATCATGATAACCAGAACAAATGCCGTCAACGGTATTTTGGTCAGTAACCAATCAAGGCAAGGTTTACACCTTGTCCACTTGTGGTCAGCAATGGGAAGAACTGACATACTGCGGCATGGAGTTCAAGAGAGTGGCTGCTGTAGACTGGTGCGCGTGGGGAATCGGCGGGGACCACCAAGTGTACGTTTACGTATTTTCCACGGACGTTCCAATCCGTTTCAAGGAAATTTCGTACCAAAATCAACGTTGGAATCCAAAAGAAGGCTTTTGCTCACGCTTGCTTCCGACCGATCGCCCCGCTTGGAGCAGCGAAGATGGTCTCGTTGCACGGCCGAGGGAGCGGATAAAGCTTCCAACACTCAGCTGGCAGTGGGAAGGCGATTGGCGTGTGGAACACAACTTTGATGGGCAGGCTGCTGACCCAGAAGGTTGGATGTATGCCGTTGACTTCCCAGCCACTTACACCAATGAGAAAGGTTGGATGTCGTATGTCCGGCGACGGAAGTGGACGCGCCTACGTCATTACGTGTCCACAAATCATTGGGCCAATGTCCCGAGCATTCACGATGACCCTGTCCTAGAACCATTTATTGATGTCTCTATAGGTGGTCAGGACATACCTGGTGGTAATGGCGAAACGTTAGCAGTTTGGACAGTAACTGTTTTAGGTCGTATTATGTTTCGAACCGACACCAATTCTACATGCCCAGAAGGGTTAAAGTGGATACATATTCTTACTCCGCAAGGTGGAGAGGTTAATCAGCTCTCTGTTGGCTCTACTGGTTTGTTGTGGGCTGTTATGTGGAATGGAAGTGCTCTAGTGCGTCTGGGTGTAACTCGCATGAAAATTACCGGTAGCCATTGGGTCGAGGTTCCACCGCCAAGCGAATCTTCTAAACTGCTTCAGGTATCAGTTGGTACCAATGCTGTGTGGGCCATCACAAGAGACAGTAAAGTATGGTTCAGAAAAGGAGTGTGTGGTTCCGAAGCGGGTGAGCGCGAGGAGTGTGCCACTGGATCAGGATGGGTCGAAATGGTTGGAGAAATGAGTTTGCTCACTGTTGGACTGAATGATCAAGTGTGGGCATTAAGTGCGGATGAACGAAAACTTCTGTTGTTCCGGACCAGCATAACGCCTCAAGAATTATGTGGCAAAACCTGGAAAGCCATTCTGCTGCCCCGTCAGAATAGAACTGAATGTTACACTGGCAGTGATGAAACTACCACTAGAGAAATTGGCAGTAATTCGCCAAGACTGTCCCAGATACTACATCTGACCCATGAGAGCTCTGCAAGTGTAGTCAACAAAGAGGATCAAAGTGGCGAATTATCTTCGAATAACTCTCTGAAAGATCGATTGAGTGAAACAAAAAGCAAGGGCCATGTATCATTTGAAGACAACCAAGCAGATAGTGTGGATTCAAGATCTATGCCAAACACACCTAGTGCAAATAACAACCCTGGATCTGACACGAGCAGGCTGACCCAAAGGTCACGTACATCCAGCTTAGTTTCTTTGAATGTAAGCATGACTAATTCCTAACATTTTAACTGTCCATTTCATGTGTTGTATGTCTATATCAAACCAATTGCATGACTAATTTTTACTATGCCAATCCTAAATGCATTTTACATATCTGTAAGCAGTAAAAAAAACTTAAATTAAATTCCATTTGGCATTTTTCATAATAAATATTGTATATTAGAGGAAAACCAAGGAATCAGTTAGCTGGCAACTTAAATTTTTTTTTTAATTTATGGGGATCAAAAAATGTCAACAAAAGATATTTTTTATTCCGTATTTTCCCAGTTATACTTTCTTCATAAACGTTTATCATTCATTAGCCTAACCCTCCAAGCTAGGATAGAATTTACAAACAAAAAATGTACAAAATCGACCTTCAAATAGGTTATTTCCTATATGCCTACTTAGGTAATGCAGAATAATTTGAAATTGTCGTTAAACTTATTGCAGGGCCCTTCATGGATGTCATCTGATGATACTGGTTATTATGATGATACATATACAGATTTTTCCTGGGCATGGATAAGTGGAAGTGGATGCCTAATTGATGGTCAAAATCCACCAAATTGGTTTGGATATGGTATGATGGGAAATATACTGATTCACATTTGGGCATTTTCATCAAGATGTTTTTCATTTGCCCTAATGAGTAAATATTATCTATTTGTTGTTGCATTTAAAGGGCTGCATGGTCAGCAGGCTTCTATCAGTGAGCCATGGCGCAACGACATTTTCCAACAGTTGATATCACGCCATTCTAGAGAAATAGAAGCATTTTCTAACTATGAACAAGCAGTTGATAAAGTAGGCGATAGTTTTGAAATTACGATAGCCTTCAAATCCTGAATATGATGAAAATTGAAATGACTTCTTATAATATAATTGTCTTTCGTAGGCTTCATGGATAACTACTGGTGTAGCACAGGTGCTAAATGAAAACAGACATAATCAGTGGATAGATTGCAAATTGGAATTGGAAAAAACTGGTGTTGAACATGGATTTGAAAGTGCTACATTACGCTGCTTTAGTAATGGAGGGACCATTACTGACTGGAAAAAAGTGTGCCTCGTTTAGGTTAACCTGTCGAATTTTAAAGTATGCTAATGCAAAGCTTAATTTATGTTTTCTTTATTTAGGTGGTGTTAAATATGGACTCGGTAACATGTGTCGTGCAGGCCAGCGATCCCTTGAAACCTGTCCTAGCCATTTATACAGCTTCAAACACAATTGAACAAAGACCATTGCGCTTATCGTTTTCTTCTGATACTGAATTGGAAAACTGGGTAGGCTTATTCAAGAAATTGTTTTAAGATTATTAGTGATGAAAGCCGTGATCAATATGTCAGGATTTTTAGCAGCAGATCACTATTTGACTATCAATTATATGGTAACCACTTACCTCATTTGAGGAATACTGTATGTGTAGTTGCACTAACGTTTACATGACATCTCGTTCATTCAAGTTAGAATTGTTACTGTGATTGTAATATTTCCAGGTCTCTCTTCTCCACGTCACATGTTGTGAACTTCAAGGAGTGAGGGGCGAACCATCTCCAAAAGCTATATGGTCACTAACAAACCGAGGGGACATCTTCACTCATGATCCGTTATCTAGTGGTGAATTGGCTCATATGAGGGATATGTAAGACATCACATTACTCATGTGGCACTGTTTGAATCAAAAAGAGCAGTTCAATAGATATTGATGATAATGTTTATTGAAACGCATATTCCTTTAATTAGGTTTTGGCGACAGATAGGCGGACATCTTCGTGTAGTAGAAAGTTGCACTACTGGGATTGTTTGGGGTATTGGGTACAACCATAAAGTGTGGGTCTATTCTGGAGGATGGGGAGATGGCTTCTTCAGAGGCAAGTTTGAATAT
Source organism: Cylindroiulus punctatus (assembly GCA_034695085.1). Classification (NCBI taxonomy): domain Eukaryota; kingdom Metazoa; phylum Arthropoda; class Diplopoda; order Julida; family Julidae; genus Cylindroiulus; species Cylindroiulus punctatus. The sequence continues at coordinate 32,485 of JAQFYZ010000359.1, forward strand.
TGGTGTAATTGAAACCTTGTTGCAAATGATTAGGATTAAAAAAAATTGTTTCAAAGGCATGGACAGCAGTGGCCCCAATATCCATCCTATGGTGGATGTGCGATGTTTGTACATTTATGAAAATCAACGATGGAACCCCGTCACTGGCTTTTCAAATCGTGGTCTTCCTACTGATCGCTACACATGGAGTGACAAGACTGGTAGACGCGAATGTACCAAAGAAAATTCCAAGTTGCCTTCCATGCATTGGCAATGGGTAACAAGATTTTTATACTCTTTAACAATGACTGGTTATGGTTCCCACAGATTAACTTGTCCATTACCAGATAACTGATTGGATGGTCGATTTCAACACACCTGGGGGAGTGGATCGAGAGGGTTGGCAATATGCTAAAGATTTTCCAATGTCCTATCATCACTACAAGGGGCTGACCGATTATGTCCGCAGAAGGCGCTGGTTCAGGTAATAAATTCCTCCTCACCTGTTAAGTTGCCTTTTCAGTATTAGTATTCTCGCTGATTGGAACGTGTGTAATATAAGAGCCAAGACGTGTAAGTCGAACAGAGAAACAGTATCAAGATAAATGTATAACAATCCTAAACATGAAGCATATCTCACCACATCAGTTGCTCTGCTGTACCTCACAATTATTATTTTATTAGAAAATGCAAACTGACAACTGCTGGGCCTTGGGAAGAATTGGATTCAATTCAGCTACTTGATGTCGCCATGCAAGTGGACAACTCTGCTATTCCTCCAAGCACAATTCAGCTTTGGGCGGTGTCTATAAAGGGAGAGGTTCTCTGCAGAATGGGAGTTACAAAGTCTTGTCCAAAGGTATATTTATATATTATTGGTAAGGAATGGTCATAGTTAAGATTTGTAATTCATACCAATATGGCAGGGCTTATGCTGGGAGCATATACCTCTTGAACACCCAGTTACATCTATAAGCATTGGTGGTGTTGGAGAAGTTTGGGTCATTACAAAGTACGGTGGAGCTTATTTGAGACACGGTATCACTGATCGTGCCCCAACTGGGTCAGTGTGGTTCAATGTGGCGCCGCCAGACAGAGGTGGACCACTGCGCCATGTCTCAGCTGGCCCCACCACCGTATGGGCAGTAGATGATCAAGGCACTCTATGGTTTCGTCAAGAGATTATGCCAATCTTTCCAGAAGGCACTAGCTGGAAGCATATTTGTGGGAATATGCGTTGTGTTTCCGTTGGACCACAAGATGAGGTTAGTTACTAAATTATTTATTATTTATTGAAAATGCGTCAATTTGATTTAATTCTTGTTATGTAAAGCAAATAACAGCATTTAGAATTGATTTCATGAATTTTCAAACTTGTATTGGACTATTCTAAGATGTTCGTATGAGGCTGGTTAACAATCTGCTTTTTTCTGTTATCTAAGGTTTGGGGAATTGTTCACTCCTTTGGCAGCAGTACTGGAGTAGTGTGTCACAGAGTTGGTGTTTCTAATGAAAATAAAATTGGAAATGGATGGGAATATGGCATTGGGGTAAGTACATTTCAATGTCTTCTAAACATTACTGACCTACATTGGCCTATGGCATGTTAAATAATTACACTACTTTTGTTATTAGGTTCAATTGTAGTTTCATGTCTTTGAACATAATTTATATATCATGTGTGAATTATTTAACTTTCAGGGAGGTTGGAATTACATTTCTGTGCGTGGTTTCACTTTAGAATGTGATAAGAGATAACAGATAGGCTCACGTTTGTCCTTGAGGTTTATCAAACAAGCTTGGTTCCCAAAAAGTGATCCTAGATGAAAAAGACTTTGTAACATGTTGTGCCAACCGTGCAATGTATCGCATGCGTTCTATTCCCCTTGTGAAAAAGATATTAGTCCAGGAACACCTAGTACACAAGGATATGTGAACCAAGCACTCCCATGAATGAATCAAATAACTAATTTTCTTTCCTCAAAGTTACTATTTTTAATGTAGGGGTGTACTAGACTGATTATAAATCTATTGCCATAAGTACATGTACTGTATATACATTTCCCTGCTTTTGTTTAGAACTGAACATAGTTGTATTGTACAAGCATGTTTTCAGTTAAAACGTAAAAACACTTTGAGCGCTAAAATATAGCAGGGAAAGTCTCCAAAGAAGTACATGTAGCAGAATATTATCAATGCTGTCCTTCAGCTTGTTATAAAAGGCTAGGTTCGAACTTTTTGAAAAGGGGCAATTATCAGTGGATTTCCAACCCATCTATTGTAATGGCGGGATCTACATAAGAGGTTCAGCAAGTTATATTCGTGTTGTTTCGTACAATCCCAAATTTTTAGATGTTTATAAAAGCGATGTTAATTTTTCAATTATCTAATTTTTTAAGTTTCATTTTATTCTATTTTTTTTTTGCTTACATTACCTTTGGAATGTATATCAACATATTTCCCAGAATTTATATTTTATGCGTCTATTTGCAATTTCTATAGACATTATAGTTTACTTTTGCTGAACTTAAATTAAGTAAATGAAATTGTGATTCTTGTGAAACAGGTGTAATTTATTTGATATCGAGTTACATAAATGATTTATGCCATTATAAAAAGGATATATTGATTAGGAAAGCAGGGAAGGAAGGGTATTCTATTTGTGACTGTGAAATGGGCACACAGGACTACTTACTGGGCAAAGTATTGAGTCTAATAACACACACAGTAGTTACATTCATATACACCATATGCCTGTCTGTTATTGTCAACATGATTTTTGGCTTCTGTACAGTACAAAACATCATTTCAAACACGTCTAAATTTGCGATGACAAGACAAAATCAGTCATAGAAAAAGTTGGCAAACTTCTAATTGAGGTGACCTGCAATGTCTCTGCTATGGTGCAACACATACCAAATGTGTATACCTAACCACTAGGTAAAATTAAAGTTATAAAAGTGTTGCCAGGTGCCATTACTATCACAGTCCATCACCTAATGTTGACTTGGTTAGGAATTGAAAAAGTTACGGAAATTTAAACAATTAATTGCTTGTAAAAAAATTGTCAGCCGGTTTTCATCACATAAATTTCCTCAAATTCTGATGTGTTGTTCTTTCCAGTATACGTTGCTCTGATATTGTATATCAAGTCGGTTATTTCTCGTTGAGGGTCGACATACGTATGTGCACTTTTTCGAGCTAATTAATTCAAACGAAAAATGTAATTATGCAGTTCACTTTTCATCTCTTGACAAAATCGGGACACTTTGCACAATTTCAAATGCCAGTTAATTCCAAGATTGACATGTATCCACGTGCAATCTATTCGTTTAGAAATTTGACAAATTTATCAATCACACATTGATTTACATGTACAATATCTTTGATATGTCATTTGCCAATTCCTAATTTTTCACGCGCATTTGTTTGAAACTCATGTACAACAGACTTGACTTACCTTCATTTACCAAAAACGAAGCGAAATACTGTGCTACTCTGATAGCAGATGGAGTATGTGGAATATTTTGTTTACTAGTGGTCCATTCATACGGGGCTTTTTCTGGATGCCATTGAAGTCCAAAAAAGGGATATTTAATAACTGTAATATCAAAATATATTTTATACTCGTAATTACTTTAGTCATTACGGCAATGTTGAGGTTTGATTCCACTTGCACAATTGTTGAAAAGCCACTTCATGTCAACACCTACCCTCGTATGTTGAAACAAATTGTAGTCCATTGACATCTGAATTGGTCGACAGGATTTTCACAAATTTGTCCAAACCAGAGCTTACTACAGTCTATATGCAAAAGTGAAAAAAAAGGTAAAATGATAATATTAAGAAAACGTTAATTGGCATATACTATATGTACATACTGTATGTACACATACCTCTGGTGTCATGCATCTTTGAGTGTCGCTGTATGTCACCTGCTCATTTAGTACTGCTTGATAAACATCCACGGGCAGGTCATTGAACAGGCGACTGATGGTTGCACCTGAAAGAATCCGTTGTTACTATTAGTTGAACTCGCTAAAAACTTACATTAGCTTGAAGCATTAGCTATGTGTAACATATTTGACGATGATCATACCAGAGGAGATATTTAGAGGCATTGCTATGTCTTGAACAGAGCAGTTTGTCATCAGAACATGATTTGGCACCAGCAGGTTAGCAAGGATCTCGAATCCCAACTCAGTGGCCCATATCGGAAAATATTCCCCTCTATCATTTACCTTTTTATTTCATGCAAACAGATTGTATTAGATGGATCCACACATGTAGTGGAACAGCATTTTGCAACAAATTACTATTATATCGAATTCTGATTTTTACCTGCATCGTAGTTTTCTTATTTAATTAGAAAATAAACTTTGCAACGCTGCGATCCCAGCAAAAAACATCAAAAAATGGGCCATTAATGACAGAAAAAGTGCATTCCATGATTGCAAAATACTGCCATTAAACTGCAGTTTTTTTGCAGTAAATGGTGAAAATACTGCAGTTTTTTTGCATTATTTTAGTGCACTTTTATGGCAGAAAAACTGCCATATTTTGTTTCATAATGTGGCAGAATATTTAAATATTTTGCCATATAAATATTATGCCAATAATTCGCAGCTTGGGCCTATTTATAGTACCGGTGCATTCCTAAATTCATCAAGATTGTTTTGTAAGTTTTTCTATGCATGATCTGTTTGGCCTTTTTTATAAATAATAACTGAAATTTCACTTGCCTCAACAGCATATTGGTAGATTAATTTTGCAACCTGGGCATACATGCTATCACTCGAAGACACTTTACCTCCAGGAAAAATTAACCTGATTAAAAAATGAAACGAAATTTAGAAAAATATTCCAGTGATTTCCACTGTGGAAATTATATTAGTTTCAAAATTTGTTAATTCGTACCCATTAATATTTTTGAGAGTATCTGGATAAGTAGAATTTGGTTTGCCCAGTCTGTAAATAAAAAAGAAATATTTTTGTTTAGAAATTTGCCTGTTATGTACATGTATACAATCAAAAAAATCGTATGCCTTACTTTATCGGAACAACTCTTGCGCCTCCGGCTTCAATAAATTTTACGTAAGATGCAGCAATGAAAGTTTGATTTGCTGTGGCATTGTACATTTGGGCGACGATACCTATAGTACAATAACTGAAACTAAGCATCAAAACATCCTTATTGCGATTAATTATGATTATTATATAATTACCAATTATTGGACGGTCGTTAATGCCACTTTCCCATCTAGCAGTGGTTAGTGCAAAACAAATTGTGAAGAAAATGACGATAGTATGAATCATTTTACTAATTAAAAAAAGTTTGAAGTTTCACTGAAATTCCTCGTAATCACGTATCCTCATGCAAAACAGATGCAATATGGTGTTCACCCTATATATAGTCACACTCTTATCTGAGTGATTCAAAAGGTTGTGGTGTTATTTGAACAGCTTATTTATAAAGGGAATTTCCCCTGTTATACAAGGTTATAAAAAAAAGTGGAAAGAGACTTTGATTTGCACACTTCACCAGATTATATTACAAACATATTTTATTCTTTTAATTACATGCACAGAAATACTAATGAAATTTAACCTAACCGATTTTTGTAATGTATTTCTGCACGAAGTCAGATCCATTCGGACCACATTCCTCGTAATCACATATCCTCATGCAAAACAGGTGCAATACGGTGTTCACCCTATATATAGTCACACTATTATCTGAGCGATTCAAAAGGTTGCGGTGTTATTTGAACAGCTTATTTATAAAGGGAATTTCCCCTATTATACAAGGTTATAAAAAAAAGTGGAAAGATACTTGGATTTGCACACTTCACCAGACTATAGGACAAACATATTTTATTCTTTAAATTACATGCACAGAAATACTAATGATATTGAACCTAACCGATTTTTATAATGTATTTCTGCACGAAGTCAGATCCATTCAGACCACTATATATGGGGTTAAAATTGTAAATAACTTCTGCTGCTTCTTGTGCTGGATCAGTATATTTGTGCTGGCTTTTACGGGCTAGAAATACAAAAATGAATAAAATATACAAAAGTTGTAATATAGTCAAATTTTACATATCAAAGCTTCTAATCATATTTCACTAAACTGCATCCATATCTTATCATCTCCAAATATTTATGTATATTGCATGACGTTGTTCGGTCTTCAGGGAAAAAACTTACCTTCATTGGCCAAAAAAGAAGTGAAATACTGAGTAACTTTAATAGCGTTGGGGGAGTGGGGGAGGTTAACTTCGTCTGTATTCCATTCCCAAGGTGCCTTTTCTGGATGCCATTGGACTGCATAAAATGGGTAGCCAATAACTAAACAAAAATTAAAAATTACAATTCTCAATTTATCACAAGATCTATAAATATGCAACATTTGCCTGACTTCTTTAGAATTGCTGAACTAATCCATTTACCTTCATATGTAGAAACAAATTCTAGTCCATTGGCATCCCTGTTGGTTGATAATATTTTGATAAGGTGATCAAGTCCCGAAGATCTTGCAAGCTGATGAATAATAAGTTACACTGTTATCAATAAAGATTGATCGGCCGATCATTGCCCACCAGATCTGACCTGTTTCAAACAAAATCGACACCATGCAGTGTTCTTACTTCAGGGGTAAGACATTTGTGATGGTAGTTGGCTGTAACATTTTCAGTGAGCAGTGCTTGCTGAATGTCAATGGGTAAATTGCCAAACAATCTACTACTGGCTGCATCTGTTTTTCCAACGTATTAAACAATAAAATTACTGCTCAAATTATTTTGATCTATTCACATTTTCCTACCTGTTGTGAAATTGAGAGGTAGAGCCATGTCGGATGCCTCGCAATCTGCTAGAACAGTTTGTCCGGAAACTAGCAAAGATGCTAGCATCTCGAATCCCAAGCACGTAGCCCAAATTGGAAAATATTCCCCTCTATCATTTGCCTAGAATAAACAAAAATATAAAATATATCTTGATTCCAGAGCTGACAGCTGACAAGTTTAATATTTAAAAGTGAATTTATTGCATCCTAAATTTATAATACAATAGATTTTTGATTTTCAATATAAGACAAAGATTATGGCTCACGTGTAGGCCTACACTTGGATTTTAAATATTGCAACCATTTATAGTAATCGTCTTTATCCAATTTAAATCAAAATCACAATCTTATCTGATATGTGTATCATTCCTGTTACATATCTCAAATTTTGATAATATGGTACCGGATGCAATTTTAAATGAATTTTCCATTGTAGTATCCAAAATTTAAAGTACATGTATTTCTATTGAGAAGTTAATTATTATGGTATATTTAGTACCTCTTTTGCATATTGGTAAATGAAGCTTCCAACATGGGCATATCGACTATCTGTTATAGAAGTGCCACCTCCTGGAAACAAAGCCCTGTGACAGAAATTAAGCGATCAAAAACCAATATAATTACAATCTATGAGTGTTTGGAGCCATCTGCTCAATAATGTTGGATACATTACCCATTGATGCTGTTCATTGTTTGAGTATAGGTATTATTTGGACGTCCGAGTCTACATAAAAATTTGCAGAATTAGTGATCGACACAATAAAAGATTTATATTTATTCTTATAATATGGTATTATCGTCAAGGAATTTAAGCTTTAAATTGCACGTTCAGCTTAAAAATAGGGATATTAAATATTATTAGGTATTTAGGGAGGAAATGTAATCTTACCGTATAGGAACCACTTGAGCTCCACCAGCCTCTACAAACTTGACATAAGAAGCTGCTATGTAAGAGTCAGTAGTGTCATTTTGGTCGTTATAGTAATTTTCTTGAGCAAGAACGCCTGAAAATGTTATAATTTTAAACACTATTATAATTCTCTTGGTCGTAATGTCCAGAATACATCCCTAGAATAAGAATGTTGGCTACCGATTATTGGACGCTCATTTAGCGGGCTATCCCATCTGGTAATTTCGGCTTGACGTGAATAGCAGTAAATACTGGTGACAAATAGCAGCAATCCGGTGAAATGCTTAAGAATTTGCTCCATCGTGTCGCTTTCTATGAGCAATGCTAGTCAACTGCATATTATTCTCATGGACTTTCTATCAAGCGAACAGAGATGTGATAAGCTCAGCTAGGAGGCATGATTGCTCGATTGATAACTTGATATTTAGCAGTCATTTCCTTTATAATGGCAGGATATATCGCTAAGAAACACTACATATTTATGACCTTGACAGCCTTTCTTTTATTGCAAAATAAGTGATATTAACATTTCGCGCGAATGACAACTGCAGTTTGCATCACCAATTAAAGCATTTCACTATTTAAAAATAACATTCTGCTCGTTAATTTACAAAGCAAAAATCTGTTCAATGAAAAGTTTTCACCGAAAAGAGAAAAAAAAAACTATGGAGATTGATAAACCAGGTAATTTACGAATATTCGCAAGTTGTTTGTACTAACAAAATAAAATCAGTAAATAATTTATGACCAGCTATTGTGATTGACCTGCAAGAGGTTTCCTGAGGGTGATGGGCTTGCAGTCTGCAAAACCATGGACTCGTTTCAGTGAATTAGTAATATGCTAAACAAGCGAGTACAAAATAACATTTGATATAAGAAATCATTGTTTGGAAATTGGAATAGAAGAATAAAAATAAATAATTCATAAATTCCAACCTATGGAAGGTACATAAAAAGCAATGATGACACTTAAAAAGGGAGAACGCCACCATCCTTTTGAAATTCAAACTCAAGAGAAATGCGAGTACTGTAGGGAAAGCACTGTTCCTGGACATTGAACACACCCTCGACGCTTCAGACTATCATTAAGTTTTTGAAAATTTCTCCATTTCAAAGAATAGTCATTATTAATTTAGCTCATTCCTTTAGCCGTAGCAGACGTCCTGAGGTTGTTGTTATGCTGAAAATAATACAGATATTCAATGTTTTACAAGAAGTTGTGAAGTTGTGAAGTTGAACAGAAGATGAAACCTACCAGCTAACTAGTTCGGCTCCAATTATATCATGGATGTGATAAAGAATACCAAGTTTGGCAACTTTTGGCAACTTCCGAACTTCAAGCTCCTAATATTCAAATGCACAAAATACCCAGATCACGCACTGTTACTCAAATTTTTCACACCAGAAGTGGTTAACCTGTCAGTTACCTGTTGCAAAATTTCACTGTATTTGCTTTTTTTGATCATCAGTAAAATGGCTTTACGTCCCCTTATGTAACTTTTCATGAACTCGCCAGCCCTTGGGATGGCATGCCACCAACTGCCTACATCACGGACAGTCAGCAAGCCTGCATTCATTAATTCGCTATTTGAGGAAAAATATGTACCGTGTCAGTATGAAGTCCCTAAAAGCAAATTCATAATTTGTTGATTGTGAATTAAACCTGGAACTATTTCGATTGTTTGTACGTAAAATATTCTACAGTAAAACTTAGTTTTTAGTCTAATCACAATTCAAAAATAATCCAATCAAGGTTTATCAAGGTTTAACTGAAATCGCATCTTCAAATTTTGTCAGTTCATCATACTTACTTTCAGACACTACATGAAGCCTACGTTATTTGCATTTATTATAGAATAATGATTTATTGGTTTGGGCAAATGTGTATTGGGGCATAAACGTTTAAAATGTGCACTTAAATTACTGCTACACCATGTATGACTGTCTAAAAAATAGATCTTACGTTATATCCTCTTCTTTAGAAATGTAATCTTTTAATAGTGTCTCCTTGCTTATACTAAGGTCAGAATAATTGTTTAACAGCGTTACGAGAAACTTGGCTGCAAAAAAAAGGGTTGATTTTGAAAACTTATCAAAAAAAAACATTAGCTGGCACACGTAATGTAATTATTACTTACATACAACTGCATTATCATCGGCTATTTTGTTTGTATGCGTTTTATAGTCGTCGTTAAATACAATACATATGTCATCAGCTTCAGCTCCCAAATGAAAGTACCTTATATTTCCATTTAGCCTTAAATCGTTCTAGCATGAAGAGAAGATGAATCTGACAGTTGAATTCCCAGCCACTTTTGAAGTATAGCATATAGAATCATATAACACTTTCAGTCTAGCGGGGATGGATTCGTAAACATGTCTTACCAATTCTTTATCCACCAATGTTTTATTCTTAATGATGCTATAGAGTTGATGCTTTAATACAATGGCTGGTAAACGACCTGCAAATTTCTCTACAGGAAAATGTGATCTGAGCAGCATCAATGCTGACTGAGTAGTACTCAAAGCAGTACCTGTCAAAAAATATATATTTAGTGGTGCTACATAGAAGATTTGGATGTGATGGCACAATTTTAATAGATGCATATTGTTCATTGATTATCATACATTGAAACACGGATAGGCTCGTCACTATGTATATGCCCTCCTTTTTGACATGCAACAATAAACTGAAGCAGTACCATAGGGTACCTGGTACCACCATGCTCCTTCTATACCTTGATGCTTCAGCAACATTTATAAATAATTTTATCGATTGCTGATGGGGAAAGCTGTATAATTGCTGATCGCGATCAGCTGATTCTGGAATTCAGCTTTCAATTTCGCTATACATTTGAGCGTGTATGGTGTATACCGGTACTTACCACTGCTTGGATCCCCTGCTTTTCCTTTACAAGAATCGCTCGAAACACATAGCTTCTTTCGTTGCTTGTAAACATCTGGTATGATCAAAGCTCGTTTGCTCATAATTGCGTTGTCCGGCGGCACTTAATTAAAACAGCCTTTGAAACTTCAGTCAAGCAGTCAAAGAAAGGTATCGCCAAAAAACGTGCAACGACTCAAAAGTGTTTTGCAAAAGCGCCGTTACAATATCAGCTGTAACCATATGGTAGATTGCGCCACAGTGTCAAAACATGTTCGCGCTTGTTTCGGTTGTTCCTTTCCAAAAATTTCACTCGCATTATTGGAATAGATAAACACAAATGTACTATTCGCAGCTTGCAAGTTACGTGAAACAATCTCCAGTACGTCAATCCACATGGAGTGTCAGGCTGTGATAAACGAAAACTTGTCGATACCGACGACACGGACTCTACTCGGTAAGCCTTTGAACTGCATTTCATTAAAAATAATTTATTTGAAATGGTACCGCTACGGTACACAAAAGGAACCCGACTAATGGTTAGTCAAAATATAGTATTGAATAAATCGCCACAGGGTATTTGTTTTATACCGCGTTTTAAAAAGTCCCTCATTTTGTCTCACGCACGTAACTAATGTTTTGTCACATTCGCAGAGATACGATGGACACTTTTCGTATTTTGGGTTGCTTTGTTCGTAATCTGAAAGACAAAATGTAATTTAGATAAGTTTTCTGTATGTTCACCTATAGTGCGCTGCATCCCACCTTGCGTACGTCACTGACCTGCAGGGTGGCCACAGGTCAGGGAAGTTAGGGAAAATAATAGTGGTCAGGGAAGTCAGGGATAAGTCAGGGAAATTGGTAAGTGGTCAGGGAAATTTTTCACTGTCAAAGCAAAATGCTATCCCAGCACTCAGTCTTCCAGCAGCTCCTCTTCCATCCACCCTCAACCTAACTTAGGGATATCCCATATGATGTTTTCAGTGAGAAACAGTGAATTGGTGGCAGTCAGGGTGATATGCTACTCAAAAAATTGAAAAACTTGTGTTCAAAATCTGATGTTAAGACATGTTTCAAGGCTTATTTCAAGGAAAGGAACGCCATCAACACATTTGGAGGGCCCTAGTTGCAAGGTACAATTATCCAAACATTCTGTGGAGCTTTTTGAAAAAAGTTCTAATTTCTAGCTAGAGCAATACGTAGTACATTTGTTGGGCATGGTTTCTCTATCAACAAAGTGATTGTCGTGGAAAATCAGATAAGTGAATCCCTAATTGCTCAATGACAAGTGTATGATGGTATTCAGGCTATGGGTGGAATTCCTAAGGTTCAGAATCTTCCCAAAGCCAGGATTCTTAGGGTCAGAAATTCAAGGGCTTTTATGAAGAATCATTGCAAAAGGGAAAAAGAGAAAATTTTAAAGGATGTGAGGATGTCGGTAAGATGAGTCTTACTGAAGAAGTTGTGAGTTTGCAGTGTAAAAAACTAAAGGTGTTGGCTATGAAACAAAAAGAGCTTGATGATTATGAGCAGCAAAAATAGCTTGATGATTATGAGCAGCAACTTGTTTTTTTATGAAATTGGCTCTTTTCTCAAAAAAGATTTGTTTTTCCTCCATATGTTGTTATTGGACATTTGTCCAAAAGAGAGCTATGTTGCCTGTGTAACAAGCAGCTGTTATGTTTGAGTTTGATAACGCTGTTTTTCGTATTCTTTGAAAATGGCTTGTTAAAATTTGAAAACCCCAAACAAAGTGTGATTTCCTCTTTAAGCTTTTTACGATTTATTATGACTAAAAATGTGTATGCATTACCGAGTAAGTTTTGGTCAGGGAATTTTGTGATTTAGTCAGGGAAGTCAGGGAAAAGTCAGGGAAATTCGAAATGATAATTTTGTGGCCGCCCTGCTGACGCAAATTATTCAATTTATCAAAATCTACATGTACATACTACATTCTATTCCTCCATTGTATACGGGTTTCCATTTGTATGGCACCCAGTAATATGGAAGATGTCCTAATCCAACACAAACTCCTTCACGTTCAGCCGAATCTGTATAACATTGGTCATGAATTTGACAGCACCTGAAAATAAAAATTATAGCCTACTGTTATGATTTCGTTTACAACATATTGGATATAATTATGACCGCCTACGAATTTGACATTGATTTTCCAACTTATATTAATTTAGGACAACATGGCAAGTGGGGTTTGTAGGTAAATACGGATTGTTAAATAAAATTATACTTGTCAATTTCGTCCATTGCTGGACCATCTCCCAGAAAGCCACAATAATTTCCATAATTGTTGAAGTCTAGAGCGTTCCTTCGAACTTTATAACTAAACATCTGCATAAAACTAAGCAAATCACGACGAGGCCGAAAATGTTTACAGAATCCTGTGAATAAAGTGAAGAGTTGACAGAGGGAATCAGGCATCGGAGTATCACATTTCTTGGGAAGTTTTTAAGAATGTAATTCATCCTGCATATTTGATTCTCACCTGTGTGGATATTTGTAAAAATGAGAAGCATCGTTAGTGCTTTCCAAATGTCCAATAGCGAAAAATAATATGCCTTGCAGAAGACATTTCTCGAATCCTTCAATTAAAAGTGAAACGTCATGATAAATAAATACGGATAAAAGTCAACAGAATCGTAATGAGGCAACCATTGCGTAATTAAGACGAACAAATATTGAATAACCTATTTAGAAATAGCCTTGTGTTAGAAATTCAAGGAGTAGCTGGCATTTATAGAACAAAGAAAACATCAATATTCATTAATTTACCAAAAAGAAAGAATTGAGGCTAACCTCACGTGTCAAATTAAATAAATGTATTGAAGATGAGATACGCCTGTGTAAACATACAGTATGACCACATGGCTGGCCATCAGTGGTGAATTGGCCATCATTTAATTATTAGTATCATCACTATTAAAAATTAAGTGTCAAGGTTTATACTATATTTACCCACGATTCAACTGACCTTGTGACTTTTACTGAATCCAGCTTTTTTGAATGAGATGATCCTTTGCATTTTGAAATCTAATTTCCCTGAAAAAGTTTTATGAATATCTCTTCAGTCACTCAGTGCATGATAAATAATCGAACATGCTTTCAAACTATAGATGCATGTATTCCTGGAAATGAAACATACTTGGCTGTCTAACACGAATCAGATCAACTTGAAAACAAAAGTGGTCGATGGTGGAAGGAGTAAGCAAAATACCACCACGTTTATTTGCACAATTGCTTGGTATATACCTTCTGTCATCGCATGTAGCACATGATGCACATCTGCTGACAGTGCCGTGGAAGCGTTTATTCGGTTAATTCCATTTTGTCATATTGTCTACCCTGTCATTGCTTGAATTCTGTGTTTGCAGCAATATATTTTCAGAAAAGAAGAAATTGTAAGTGGAATAGAATTCAACTAATTATGATTGCATTGATTGCAATTTTTTTATGGGATTGATGTGTATTATATATTAGGGAAATCTCACATTTTAATGGGTTTAAAATGAAGTTTTGTACATGCATACATATATGTGTAATATATTTTTTTTGTATGAACGAACGTTTTCGTGCCCAAATCGATAGTTGAAAAACCGAAAATGTGTCGGCACTTAAAAACGGGCACCGGACAGTTTGTATGACATCACAATTTTGGACCCATTGCGATATCATGGACTTTTTTCCACTTCTTTCCATTACATTTACCGTGTGATGAAGAGTTATTACGTCATCAAAATTTTGGCGCCATTTGCTACCGCCTTAAAATTCTGCTGTTGTAATGATTTTTCAAAA